>JAGXCT010036340.1:17822-90795 GCA_022495035.1 Philopotamus ludificatus | reverse complement strand
AAGAAGTTTGAAGTTCAAGAGGGAATTACAACAGATTTTGGCCCCTTATAACGATTTCAAACAATCTCAAAAATATTGCATTAAATTATCTCAACTTTAATTATTTGATAATTCGATTGGAATTAAGATATTGGAACTCAACAATCTGAAATAATTATTAAATATAACGAAAACTTTCCATACAAATGACACTGAAAGAATTTTTCGTTGAATCACAGGATTTTTATAAATAATTGCATTATGAAAAAATATTGTTACACAATAATGGAAAGGTTTTAAGCTTTACAAAGATTTTCACTTGGGCAATAAACTTCAAAGGTCTATTTACGTCAATATTAAATATGTTACTTCTATATTTTGACACTCTTTTTTTAAAACATATAAAAAGATCTTAATTTTAATTTTAAATTAAAATAATCTGGAATGTTAATCTATCCTTATTCTATATAAATTAATATAGAATGATATTAAAAAATCAGCCAACGCTCTTATAGCGCTATAGAGCGGCATGTGCGTCAATCCCTTCTATAATGCTATTTTCTGAGCAACGTTTTTTACAAAACGCTAAATTTAATAAATTTACATATTTCATAAAACATAAACATAAAATAAAAATAAGGTCGTTTTAATATGTGAATGAATAAATGTTTATTGTATTGATTTCGTTCATCTAACCGCAAATTTTGTATGTGTGCCTAGTATTCTATAGGGCGGATTTTTAAAGCGTCCCTATTTCGGTGCTATTAGAGGGTTGACTATATATTTATTTCAATCTATAATAAAGCAGTTTTTATTTTATATGACAATGGAAAAGACTTAACACCAATGATTAACAAGTTGTTATAATTACCGACATGGATGAAATTAAATAATTTGTTAGTTTATTTAAATGATGAACTATTTACACATTTTATAAATTGGATTGTACCTGCAATCTACTGTTTAAAGAGTGTATATTTAATTTTATTTTAACTCATGGTTGCTTTTAGTAGTTTTTTTAACGATTTAAAGTACGAAAAAATCATAATGATACATTTTATTTATTTTTAAATATTATTATTGAAATTTATTTTGTTTATAAAACTGATTTATAGCCTTGCGTACATTTGCAATTATTATTTTTCTCAATTGGGAATATCAAAGCCCTTTAACACTTCAATATTGGACATTTCCCATTTTCCAATTGTCACTCTTCCATTTCTTTGCAATCTCTTTTGTCATCTGCAAACAAAGGGCCGTGCAGAATTCCAGTCACTTAAAGGTACGCGCTTTTTTCCCCATCCGACGCCTACAATCGAACATAAGTAATTGGAAACGTATTCATTTATTCGCAAATAAAAGATTTAAAGCAAATTAAAATTGGCCGCATTATTTTTACGATCGCCAAGTTTATATTCACAGGGCGATATGAATAAAATTTATGCCCCCGAGATCTTGAGTACAGGTCGGTTGCGGTATCGTTGGAATATCAAATTAGAGGTTTTCATCTACGGGCCCGGTGTGAAATCTCTCTTTTACATAATTCAACCATATATTCTAGATAGTTATCGCGAATGATGTATCCTCTATACGCCTGTTTCCCTACAAGTGGGGTCTGAATGTATTCAAGAAACACTCGAATTAGGGTATAAACCATCCGGAAGCAGAAGGTGGCTGTATATTATCTGCGAGTCTCCGGTATCCGGTATCCGGCTTTAGGAAAAAACTTACAAATTGATATTCGGGGTTTCGAGATGTAATCTAGTACTGAAAAATTGAATTAAATTCATGAAAATTGTTTTATATTTCTCTTTGTTTTAGTTAGATAAGATTTAACAATACAGTCGCTTTGAAAAATCATTTTTTGATTTACATTTACATGTTTTCATGAATATTTTTAATGCTTAGACTTTTTTGGGTGAAAATTCGGAAAAGCTATTATTTATTTTTTCTTTGCCAATAATAAAATCGATCATGTTCATAGTTACCTAAACACGAATGTGTTACTTTAAAATAAATATGGTATTAGGAATTCTCTAAATGTATAAAGGTCTCAAAAATAAATATATTTTAAATTTTTATAACAAAAATTACAAAAATATTTTAATAGCTATTGTTAAAATCGGACTAATTGTACCTGCGATTAAAAAAATATATTTTTCGGTTACGATACAAAGTTACAAGACACTTTTATCTAGCCGTACCGATGGGGTCTATTGGGGACCCCAAGTTTTTGATTTTTCGGCTGGATGTTTTTTATCGTTCGCAAATTATGAAGCATATAACAAATAACTATTTTTATTCTTAGAATAATCCATTTTCTTTTAAAAAATGTTAAGATACATAGGCTAACATATCTATAACATTTTACATGATTTAGTAGTATTTTTCAGTATTCGATTATTCAGAATAATAATAGTTAACTTACTTTCGAGCAATTTTGTAAACGTTGGCGATAATCGATGTCAAAATGCACAAATCATTTCTCCATCTGTATAAATAATATTTTGTAATTAATAAGATTCATTCAATTGTAAATTTTCCAGACGATTATGATATTTGTAAAATCTGAAAACCTATTTAAAAATATATAATTATTGCAATAATCAGAATCACTATGACGTCGATATGAATAGGACAGTAGAATATAAACCAGTTCGTAAAAAATGGTCTTAAAATGCAATTACAAGAGATGAGGAATTTCAGTTTACAATAATTTTCTGAGAAAAGATGCAAAAAATAAATTGTAATGAGTTTTTAATCATAAAATTTAAAAAACCGTTCTCATAACTTCTTTATGTCCATGTCCATTACATATTTTAATAAATATAAAATAATAAAATAAATATTAGGAGCTTTTTTTTGTCTATGTAAATGTGAATTTAAAAAAATATTAAACGAATATTATTTTAAAATGAAATCTTTATTAATCAAGCTTAAGCCACTCCATGATCACAAACAATCAAATTTCCATGGCAAATTAATTCCCCTTCCTCGAAAACTTACTCGCCTCTACCCCCCTGCTCCTCGATAAGCACACGTACCCGCAATGAAACCGTGATGTCAAAGGTTAAGTCCGATATTGCGATATGGCCGGGCCGTGTATGGCCCAGGTAATCAGTAGGTACCGAAGATATGTAGGAATGCATTTCCGTCCCGGAGAATCCCCTTATAAAGTTCCTAGGGATAAAGGGGATCGTGTGCCTGAGCAGTGTGTCCAGAGCCGTGAGCAGAATTTAATTTGGGCATTTGGGAACTGAAGAGGCGGGAATGGGGGTGAGGGGGTACAGTCACGTCCTCCACATACTGCTGAATTGTGGTCAGGTATTATTATTTATATGTTTACCTGAGTCCGGAATCAATTGGACCGATTGTCCTGCGGGATGGGGACAATTGCGCCCTCGTCATATTTTATCAATAACCACTTTCTTATTCATGAACGAAAATATCAATGAAAAATTTACTATTGACGATAGGAAAACCAATCGGAAAAATGACCAAAAAGACAAATTAATTGCAAACACTAGGACATATTTGCTTAAATATTATTTATCAGTTATTGGGCTTATGTACTTAGATTTGTAGTGAATGCAGGAAAAATATGAACTATTGAGAAACTATAATGCTCCATATCCATATTTTTTAAATATTATAAAAAATGTTTTTCTTATTTATTTACAAACGTAATATTTATTATTATTTATTACTTATAATTGCCCTTATTAATTTGCTATGACAACTATTATATTGTGTCACTTTTTGATCGCCCTTTTATGCAAGTTACAATCAACCCTTCTATAGTGCTGAGATAAGGACCACGCTATAGAATTCGGCTTCACAAAAGACTACTACTTTAAACTTTGGATTCAATGTGTCTAATTCCTGACAGGACACTTTTGAAATTATGGTTTTGACTAGTTTTAATAATTCATAAAGATTAGCTTCACTCATATTTCATCATATGCATAAAAAAACCTTTAAAAAGCGTGAATCTAGTTTTAGCGTTGAACCGGCTGTTTATTTATTAAAAATACATTGATTTTTTCTATCATTACGTTGGCGTTTCATATATTCATATGTTTTCGACGTTGAAGATATGAGTTTTTGTGATAATTCTTCTATAGTTTAGTCCAAGAGATCTGATTCAATTAAACTTTGAGGGTCTTCTTGATTTAGGGGCATCTTGTAATCTTTTATTACCCGATTTAAATCGTCAAAACCAACGTTGACATTTGTTTTCAGACAGAACCGGTCCATAAATCTCAATGAATGTTTTTAAGCCCTTAGGGGCGTTTAAGCCATCGCGATAAAAAATCAGGATATTGTGACTAATAGGTTATTCATTGGTTATAGTCTTAGATATTTTCCAAAGTAAAATAAAATAAAATTGATGACTAAAACCTAAAGCTGACGAACAACTTAAAAAGATAAGCTTTAAAAATATTATTTAGACACAAACTGATCTAAATAAATAATTTATTGTATGTTGAAAAGGGCATTCACGTATTTAAAATTATTCTAAATATTTTTTCTTAATATCATGTAGTGCCTGATAAGTTAAATGTAAAAGCACTATTACATCTAATCAAATTCTCCCCCTTGACCTTCAATTTCATGACTAATGTGCTTTTGATTCCTCTTCGACACATTACCTCCTCCCCTGCGGCTGGTTGCCCCCATTCTTGGGCGTTATACAAAGCAGGATCGGGCGATAGATCAAAAAGTGGTAGAAATTAGCCGCGGAAACATAAATCAGGCGCTCTCGCCACGAACGAAATAAGAATTGCCGTGGATAACAATAAAAGAAATAGTGGTCGAACACAATGCATCCGACGGAAGTCTAATTGTGCGTGCCGGTCGAAAGTCGCACGCGAGCCACCACCAAGCCTCCAATTAGTGGGCCGGGGTAGCGGCCCATTGTGTCGCGGAATCGGGGCCTCGGCAACAATGCAGTCGACACGCCACAATATTTGTTTTTGTGTCCGCTTACATCGAGATCGGACAGGGTCGGATTGGAGAATAATACATATTGCTTTTTCCAGTTCATATTTTTGCATTTGATAGTCGTACAGTGGATCTCAGCAGTTTTAAAAATATTTCGTTATAGATATTATTTCTGAAGAGCTCGGTTGTGATTACTTCCTAATTCTTCTCCAATTAAGCCACTTGAAGATCTACTATGATTCCAGGTCTGTTATCTTAAGGTTTGTGGTCATCATGGTTCTTATAGCATAATTTATCAGCAGAATGACTCGAAGCATTATTTTTTTTCTATATTTGCTGCATTGACAGGATTTTTTAATCAGAATAGTTATAATGGTATTTTAAAATAGTTTTAACAATCTTGAAAGTGGAATATTTATTT
Source organism: Philopotamus ludificatus (assembly GCA_022495035.1). Classification (NCBI taxonomy): domain Eukaryota; kingdom Metazoa; phylum Arthropoda; class Insecta; order Trichoptera; family Philopotamidae; genus Philopotamus; species Philopotamus ludificatus. The sequence continues at coordinate 85,451 of JAGXCT010036340.1, read as the reverse complement.
ATCCCCTTTATTTAGTGAAGAAACCTTTATCTCTGATGAATCACAGAAATTATACTCTCATATCCTTAAAAGCCGCTGAATATATTCTAATACTTTTAACAATCAACACATTAAACTATAACTATAATGCCTGAAGATTTTTTTTCGGAATTTATGAAAAAGTATAAGTATTCACGCGTAAGGTAGCACTAATATTTATTATAAAGGTAATCTAAGTTGAAGAAAATCCTATACTAGTTAACATATTAAAGCTGAAAAAAAACTTTGTATGTTGTTAAACTTTCATGTTTATTTTTTGGCGCCCTCTCCCCAAAACAGAATGACTCTCTGCATTGCTGGTACACGACTATAAATATTAACAGGAAAATTAATAAAATACATTTTAATTTATACGAAATATATTTAGTTTCATGTTAAACATTTTTCACTGTATTACAGTTTATTTCATTAGTTAGGTAAATCTAAAAAGCCTTTTTTAATAAAACTCTGCAGGTTTAGTATCAAAATAGTCTGAAAGGGCCGATTTTGTTTCATCTTTCGATTTAAAAAAAAAATCTTGTAAATTATACTCCAATGAGCGAAAAAGTGATAATCGGATGGAGTCAGGTCTGGAGAATGAGCTTGATGCAATAAATCTGTCAAAACTAATGTTGCGACTCTTCTTCTCCTTTAGTAACTCACAGATACCGCGCCTCATATGTTTGTTTCTCTCAGTCAACGCATGGGGGACCTAAACGCCTTCTTTTTGAATCTTACCCATTTTTTCAGGTATCTTTGAGTTGACGATCATGAAGTACCCAAGCTTGACTCGATAATTCATCGATACTGAAGAGTCGGATTTTTTTAACCCCTTCTTTCATTCAGGTCTGCTTCATCCATTTCACGGAAACGCCCACTTCAGGCTCATTTTTTAAATCAATATTGCTGATTTAAATTTTTTGAACCATCTTTGACATTTCCCGATGTTAAATGCGTCTCCATAAACATCGCAAATATTTTTTGTTGCCTCCGAAACTGAAACGGCATACAGCTACGCAAAAGCTACGTAAAAAAATCAACGCATAACGAAGATTGGAGACTTCTCACAACACACAAAATATTCAAACACGTCTTTCTCAGTCAAAGGACCGAAGAAAACTTCTCTGATTAGCTTTTCAAAAATGCGACATTACATTTGGGTCCATCTAATAGTTTGCGACTAGATCTTAAGGTCTATTACTTGGGTTAAACTTGTCATCAAGATCAGAAAAAATAAAACTCAGGAAAAACCCTCATACTAACGGAAGTGGACGCTGCAGGATGGCCAGAAAAGGTAAATCCCGTCTGTTCGGAAGAAACATTTCTCAGCGTCTCCATCATTTTACGATGCGATGATTTTAGAGATGTGACTATCCCGGCCTAGGTGGATCTAGCTCCTCATCCATACAAAGGGAAGAGCAGGGATAGGACCTTTTGCCGTTACGACTCTCTACAAATGTGTCCCATCTTGTAGGTCCCGAGGTGTAGGGGCCACAACGAAACTCATTCAGATCGGATTAACCGCCAACTAATATTCTTCTCGAGGTGGTCCGAAAACCAAAGTTAATGCTAACAACGACGAGCACGCAAAGAATAGCAAAGTAAAAGCCATAAGAAATCATCGTCGTCGTCAGCTTTCTAATTTTTTATTGTCCGATTTAAAAAAATAGACTATTGCAACAATAAAAAGTTTCACTCGTTCGACCGGACGCTGGAGTGTTAACTTTATTCCGGGAATCCATATAACGAGATAACACGGTCAATGGGTCACCGCCGGCGGCCGTCCTTGCACCCCTGCAAAAACCAGGGATGCAAAACTCTCGCAGACACGTGAGCGATTCGCCGACACCGAGGGAAGCCAGGGGACGCAAACCGGACGCTTCGGGAAAATCGGCGTCACTTTCTCGGCGCCCGCAAGTCCGAATTTGTTATTCATTATGATCGCCGCTGTTTAACATTCATAGGGCGCCTGCGCCCGCTGCAGCCGGCGGGGCGGGCACGCGGCGGGGGCCACGCCCCCCAGCGGAGGAGGCTGCTACTGCTACGGCTACAGCTACGGCTACCAAAGCGCATAGCCGCTGCCAGCTACAGCCCGCTACGGCCAGCTACGGCCCGCCACAGCCAGTCCACGGCCTCGAGCCGAGCTAGGCGGACAGCGTCGCGGCGCCTCCGAGCGGCGTCGGTCGACTTTTCCGAAACTCGCGCCAAACTTTCGGCGCCGCAATTAGCGATGCATTCGGTAATCCAATTCGAGGCGCACCTCGGAAAATGCAACTCGGAAAATTCAAATTAAACTCGCCCGCATATTAATTCGCCCTCTAATAACGTTGCGATATTATTGAAAAAAAAAAAAAGAAAATTTTCAGCACGAATGCGAGGGTCGCGATTTGAATTTGATTTATTTATTTTGGAATCGTTAACGCGGAGGCCCTTTAAAAACGAATACAAATAAACACCGCCGTATTTTCGTACGATCCGCATGCAAATCGTACGATAATAATACACGTATTTTTGCAGAGAGCGAATTTTGCATTTAAAAAATATTTCGAGCGGATAAAAATGACTTTGAAAGTGTACGTCGAACATTCGAGCTAGAGCCATGGAACCGATGCCGGGTCTCGACTGCAGGGGCCCGGATCCGGCGAGGCCCGGCAGCCTGGAGGCGCCGAGGCCGGAGAACCCGGAGCCGGGAGGGTCCCGGCCGGGGTCCCTCGGAAGGACCGAGGCGCCGGGCCGCCCTCGCCTGCCCGCGCAAGTCGTCGCCACGGCGTCCCGCAACCACATAGTCTACACGGATCAGAAGGGGAGAAAGTGAGTAAAGAAATACAAATATATATAAGTGAGATTAAAAAGAAATACGAACATTATTCTTCGAGTATTAAGAGGTTGTCGGCCCGCTTCCGACTTAACCTGACGTTTTAATTTCGGACGTGCTTCCTTGCGCCGGGGCTCGGAAAAGATTTCCAATTTTCTTCGCGTCCGCCGAGAGAAAAATTAAGTTGAATCCATTCATCATTTGTTGTGACAAAAAAGAATTTTTTCGCGCGTATTTTTGCCGATTTGATTAATGTGCGGGCTTATTTTTGAACGTTTCGTTTTTCCGACGCCGAATGCGCCCGCGTCGTTCGATTCGGGAGCCTTCGGACAAATGTCAGTGACGTTAAATACCAACTATTGGCATTAAAAGAGCGCTTGTAAAACTGTGGGGCCGTCGACGATGACCGACGGAATTGCGCCTTTGGCGAATAAAAATAGGATAAGGCCATTCCGACGGCGGCAAATATTTATGGACCGCGGTCGGTTCAACGAGGAAGGGGAGATCCCCACAATTGAAAATAAAAACCTATTCTATTACTGGTGAAACTATACGAGAAGTCGTCTAATATTAAAATAATGATACATTTTTTTATCATGATTTTTATTATATTAATATTAGAATGAACAATATCCTATGGATAAAAATATCCCAAAATAATTTCCAATATAAACCGAGTCCACTATTGGATCAATCTTCAATATTATTTTTATATAACTATTATTAATTATTTTAATAATATTGCTATACAATTGAATTATGATATATTTTTCTTGTCATCTTAGAACATTGTTTTAAACGAATAAATTATTTTTTTAAGTTTGAGTAAAAGCTTCCAAAAAGCGCAAACTTTGATTTAATAATTTAGTTATTAATTGGTTAAAAAATACGTTTTTGTAATAATATTATATATTATCGTACTTTATATCCTTTATAATTATTTTTTTTAAAACTCTACTACAAAGATTTAAGGTTTATTTTCAATGAATTTATCTGTTTTCTGACGTAGAACTATCAACTGATGTTGTAACCATAAATAACTGTGCAAAGAATTTAAATTTTAATAAATCAAAAAAGAGGTGAAAAAAAGTTAGGATTACTGAAAATCATGGAGTAAAAAATATACTATGTTTAATATACTCAAAATAAAATAAACTAGTTGGTTTATGATGTTTTATTAGATTTAAAAATAATTTCATCTCGCATCTAGTATTAATTAAAAAAAGAAAATATCATACTTGCAGATCTAAGAACAAATATTAATAATTTGAAATATTAATTCATATTTCCATCATAACAATATTAATTATTTAGAGCGTTCGTAGTATAATTATTTTGCGGGATGATGATGAAAATGACCCCAAATATTAATAATAGTATTAAATTATATATTCTGTACAATCGCTAGCACTAATGGTAGTCACTAATAAATATTATAATATTTAAAATGATTAAAATTTATTTAATATATTTGGTTAAAATTTCTGAAGCTCCAGAGATAAGGCAAAGTTCTTGGGCAGTCGGCTCGTGGCTGGTCGGATGACAGCTCCACAGTTATGTCTCCTGTCTTCCAGCGTTTGATACAACATATAACATAACACGAGACAGGATCCAACGTCCAGAGTGACGGCCGGCCACACAATGGATCTGCCGACGAGATATTAGTCTTATCTCGACCGCTAGAACCAACAGCTTAGGGGCTAATAATATTATTAGGATTGTAATAAAGGGCCATTGTGTCGGAAGCAGCCCGCTGGGTCTCTGCAGATACAGACGGACGACCCGATGAATAATTCCGAATGTTATTTTTGGGATAGAATTTAAGCTCTACTTTATTATTTTCAGCTAGGCGATTAGCATAACTATCTCGCTTTATTTTATGGAAAAAAATATTTTGTGAAATACTCATAACGATAATTTTAATTTTATTGAAATCACATTTTACTGCGTTAAGAAAATTTATTCTATATATTTTTTTATCGTCCTGAGAAAATTCTCTTTTAATAATTTATATTTTTATGTTAAAGCCAGTGTCAAAAAAATCTAATTATCAGCAAGGAATCGTCTTTTAAATAATTACAAATGTATTGCTGGTTATTTTATTGGGCGAGATTCTTTTTTTTTACTTTAACAACAGTATTGCTAAGTATTTTCTCATTTTTATATTTTTTTTATTAAGGTAACATTCGTACAATACTTATTTAGGTAACATTAGTATTATATGAATAATTTAATTTAAAATAAATTGATCAAATGTATGATGTATGGAGTAGATTTTGTATGATAGCATTATGAATCATGAAAAAGCTTATAAAAAAAACAACAATAAGCTACTTATCTTCTTACAGCCAACTCGATGTATTTTTATTTGCACATATGACCAAAAGAAAAATTCGTAAAAAAGTTTTTGATATATATTGATTTCATTTTGTGTTTTATCTAGATTAAGAAAAACTCGAGAAAAGCTAGAGATTTATCATCAGTTTAGCAAAATAGTATCAGACTTGTCAAACTATAATAAATAGCAAAAGATGAATTTGTGAAGCAGTAAAAAATGGATATTAATTGAAATCTAAGATTTTCAATAGTACAATTTTCTAATATAGATAAGGAAAAAGAAAAGTTATTATGCACTATATGCTAAAAACATTATCTGGAAGTTAAAAATTTAGTGATAATTACAAATATTTGAAAAAAGGAACTCACAAATCAAGACTTGATTGAGATTAAGGAAGAATGAGTTACAATAAAAATGATTTAAGTTTAAAAACTAGCTAAACTTAAATAACTTAAAAATAAATGCTTAAATAGCTACTATTTTTGCTCAGAAAATGTATGGAATTCAAAAACTTGATAATATAGCCAGAGACCGAAATATTCTTAAAAGTATGCCACCTTTATTTAGTAAATAATATATAAAATTATGAAGAAAGTTAAAAAAATGCATACAATCTAAACTGAAAGGCCCAGATTAGTTTTAATATTTTTTAATGCAGTCGTTGAAATATCTTAGAATTCACCCATGAAATTAAGTAGTACAAATAGTTAAATTAAAATAATTAAATTATTTACTTCTATAACTTTAAAGACAACATTTAAAAATGTATAATTTATTTACTTGGTGACGTTACGCCATCTATTCATGATGTAAAGCTTCGATAAAGATTATAAAGATGCAAGGGGATTCTATGTCTTACACTAATATTTCCCCTAGTGTCAAATCACGACACTGCTTTTTTTATATTATTTCAGTTGGGTTTAAATTTAAAAAAATAAAAACAATCAACGTACTCCATATATTTAAGGCCTATTATTTATATTTATTTTTTTACATGAAGTTCGACTCACAACCGTTTCGACTTATGTTAAAACTGACGGAATGGAACTCCCCCATAAGTCGATACCTAACAATATAATATTTTTTATAGGTATTATTGTTATTTTTAATAATAAATTAAAAAATATTATAAAAAAGATACTGCTCAATATTCTTAGAATTTTTCTGTAATTATCTATATAAAAATGTGTTAATAATGTTTAACACGGGCAAAAATTTAATATATTTTTTCGAGCAAACACCGTTTTAGAATATACGTATTTTTTACATATTATACAATGATTTAGGTGAAATTATTTTATGAAAAATTTATAATATTTTAGATACTATCCAATAACTATTACATACATTTTGTGTATGAATTTTGGCCCCTATATTTACTTAATTTTATAATATCATGATCTTAAAGTTTATTTACACGCTATTGGTATATTATTTTTTAACGAGAAATAAATTTTGGGACAATTTTATAAATACTTAGCATAATTAATAGGGAAAAAATAGAATATTTATATTGGGAAAGCTTACTAGATCAGTTTTATACAATATATAAACTATTTTTATATAAGTATATTCATGTCATATGATTACCATGTCAATGTTAGTAGAACAGTAATTATATTTTTCTATAATATATGAACCAATTTAAGAGGTATGAACATTTTTTTTCAAATGCCTCGCAAAACATGCAATTAGTACAATACTTTTTAGCATAAATAGCACGAATGTCTCGTTAAACCGAACGACTAACCACAAAACGCTTTTTTAGCATCGTTTAATTCGAAATTGGCACTGCAAATTCAAAACAATTGATTTTCACAAAAATAACTGCTGTACTCTCAGACAGACAGACAGGTAGTCGGCAACTGGGTCATTTGTAAGCCAAAAATACACTTCACTCAATTTGACCTTTGCTGAATCCCGCAAATACATAAAAAAATAAATAAAAAATACTGAAAACGAGGGGGTGATATCATAACATTTATATATTTTTTTATCATACTGAAAAAATATCGCACCCCACACTTTTGTAGAGGGATAAGAAAATCTTTTGTCGCCGAAATGCGCCATTGTAGGACGTGACAAATGAAACGCTGTATGAAATATAGGTATAAGCGGGTCGGGAAAAAATAGCCTAAAAATTTTCATAGCGAAATTAGGCCCTGTTCGACAATAAAAACCTTAAAGCCGAACTGCGCCCAGTATTGTGACATTAGTTTAATGGCCGACACGAAACATTCTGCACAATGGCCACCCTATTATGCGAAAATAAAATATATTCTCATAGATTCGCATATATATTGAAGAATGTATGTATAATATATCGAGTTTGACAGTTGAGCGTTTGCAAGGAAGTTGGTTAGCCACGCAATTTTAATTGAGCTATTAAATGTGCAATTTAACGTCGAATGCAATTATTTGCATCGAATGGCATGAAGAGCATGTGTGCATGATTTAGATTTGTTTACGACTGTGTATAATTTTATATTAAATAATTAGAATAAAAATCATAAGTATACATTTGAAAACGTTGAACTCGTAAATAATTAATGTAATAAATAAATTGTGTAACTTTGTTATTTGTGTTGTAAAAAATTAAAAACATTTTTTCATATTATTGAGAATATTTCCTTCGATTTAATCGGGACTTATTTTGTAATAATATAAATAAAGATATAAACATTTTTTCATTTAACGATTGTTTTAGCATCAGAAATCAGCCTTGATAATTATTTACTTTGACTTGATTTAATTGATATAAGTCAATATTTTCATATTTCTTATACGTGGCAGATATAAGTTACCTAAAATTATTTGCGATCTATTGTATTAATATTAATAAGACAATTAGATCATTATTCTGAACGAGCTTTCATTCGCATACTGCAGTGGAAATATCTATAAATATCAGACTCACCGAGTCCAGTTATTACAGCTAGGCTTTATTCCTACCTTTGCGTTATAATAAGCTCTTGTCTATTAGCAGTGTTCTATAATAAATATGTATATATGTTAACTTGTGTTCTAATGAATCTAACACTGTTATTATTTAACTGTCAGACCAACCATGGAGCTTGTAGTAGCCAGGAGCTTTTCTCTCCATGACATCTTCATCCATATGGACTTCACAATAAATATTATTCCTTTTATTTTTTGCTTAGTAACTATTTGTTTATTTTGGGAATTGCAAGCTAAACATTTTAAACTCTAAGAAGTATAAATATGTTAGTGAAAATTCAGTTTATTAAAATATGTCGATCGAAAACGCAAATACTCGTTTTTAGGGGTATATAATATATTAATAAAATAAGCATGTTTCAAAATAAGTAGAGAGTGAAATAAATATATTTGAATTTAAACAAGTCATCGGACACAGTCGTTACTAACGCACTAATTGTGTCCGACGTCTGTGGGCAGAACTTTAGTTATCGCCTATATATTCATATAATGAAAGAACGAATTACGGAAAATCGCTTATATATTGTTAAATATTATTTAATGTCGAATTCAAGAAATGTAATTCATTTTAATAAATTATTATTTTACACTTTCATTATTTGCGCCACGGCGCCTGTGTGCACCGCACAATCTAGCCATATGGACGCCGCGACCTTTAGTTTTATTATCTAAATTAAAAGATATTGAAAACATTTTTTTAACATTTAATGTTGCTTCTTTAATTCAACCCTAATCAAGGGTTTTTTTATTCAAAGGGAATTGCCGCACAGGCCTTTTTACATTTTTTTTATAACAAAGATGACGACTTGATTGATGAAAATCGAAAATCTATAAAAAAAAGGGGATACTGGATGTAGTAACTTGATACCAAATAAAGTCAATAGCACAAGTTTAATTGTGGAGGAAAATTGTATGAGACTTAGAAAGATTATTATGAATTTTAAAGAGCTAAAGAACTAAAATGTCTGAAATATATGAGCTAATGACAAAATTACAACGCTTTAAAAATGTTGGTATATATATTAAGAAATGATTCGAATAAGATTCATGTGATTTTCAACATATGAGTAGATATGTTTCAAATCTATCAAATAAGAGAGAAAAAGAATAGATATGAAAATGGAGTCACGGAAATTATTTTCGTTGACACTTTATTGGTATACATATACCAAGGGCGATTTGAATAATATTAGAACATCTTACATATTACTCAGTATTTTTTATAGTCTGTTATACTTTAAATAAAAATTTAACTAATTAGTTATAAGAGATATAATTAATTTTATTAAATTAAATTTTCTATTCCTTGCACACCGGTGCCTGTGTGCGCCGCACAATCTGGCCATATGGACGGCGCGTCCTGTTTAAAATATCCAAATTTAAAGTCATAACATTATAATATACTTTGGATAATCTTTCTATATATATTTTCGTACCTTTCCTAAGATATTAAGTCTAAAATTAGACTGTGAGAATCCTTAAAATAATTTTATGTATACAAATAATTATCTAGTAATATGGTTTGGATAAATAAATTTTATATACGAATCAAAGTCTATTTTTTCATCGCACTTTCCGGTAGCGCTACCTGTGAAATTTCATGCAAATTAAAATATTTAAATGTATTACTATTTATTTGGCGCAAAATATGCAAAATTTAATTTATAAAATAAAAATAAGTTTTAATAATAAAGCAAACGATTGCAATAATATAATCTAATAATGTTCTGAAATTTAAACAATGTAGTCTGTTAATCAAATTTATAATAACGATTTTATGACTGAAAAATTATATAGCTTATTCAGACAAGTGTTTAGAATTTTAATAATAATAAATAAAATTGCACACATAATCTTAAATTGATAAATGATATTTGTTTTTATAAAAAATAATTTATTTATATAATACACGAATATTGATTTTCCATTAAATATGTATTTCAAACAATTGTTTCAGCGTTTTATTTCGATCTTCGAAGCTCTTCTGCAACGCAATTTTCGGTTTAAAAGCTTTTCCTTCTTTGGCAATTTTATTTTTATATCATTAATATTAGCAAACGTTGTCCTTATGTGGTTTTTTATTATCTTACGAATACGGAGGCGGCTAAGGTAATTTTATTAATATAATTCCTAATAAAGCAATAAACATGAATAATATAAATATTTTACATTCTATTTAATTTAATGTTATGCACAATGTAACAATCAATACGAATTTATTTTAATATCGATGATAACTTTCAGAATAAAATAAATATTTAGATTATTATTTAAAAAAAGCTTTAAACTTCTTTGACATGTGATTGGCTTGTACAATCTTTTATAATTTGATATTACCAAATTTATTATTCATATATAGTAGAACACAATGAATTAACTAAATATCGTAGCTCAATCAAGTTTTAGTCAATTAATCTAAATCAACAATATGTTTTTAATAATTAATTATTTAATTACTGTTATATGATTTACGATGATTAAAATCGCTGATTGCAGGTCGGAATCATAATTGTAGCAATTTGGCGGCTCAATCCTCGGTTTCTTTTCCTCCGAGGGCGATGTTCATGGCGCTTTTATGTCATGAAAGTCATGGCGGCGTAATGAGAGCCATATTTAGTCTCATGTCAACGCTTTTTATGGCGGCCATAAACCGTCAAGTGACTTTAATAATACGACATGAATATTATTACGGGGAAGGCAGTATACGCAGCTCGTGCGAGCTTAACTCCAATGCATTTTTGAAAATATACCAACAGGGTAATTGAGATGAAAACATCTAACCGTGTCCTTTTTTCCTGGAATTTAGACTTAGTATAAATACTACTGAGAATTTTCTGTTATATTTCTATTAACAAATGTTACAAACTATGATAATAAATAAAATGCTAAAATATTTTGAAAAAAATACTGACAAAATTTAAAGGGTTATTATGATACTAAATATTTTATGTCCTAAATTACATTAATAACACATTAATTTCATTTTGTTCTGTTTTTACATAATACGTATTACAAATCAGATTAATATCCGACAAGTTTTATTTAATTTACCCTGATTGAAAAATCTTTATTATTTTTTCAACCAAGTCTCTTTATAACTTTATGAAACACGTTCATTATTCATATAAATATTTAGAACTGCGTTCGGAGATTATAGAACTTGATAATATATTTAGAAATAAATTAATTTAGTTTATCAGTAGAATTCGCATTGCCATCAGCATTTTTTAAGTAATCGTAATGTTATTCAATTTTTAAATCTTTAATAGAGTTAAATAATGACGTTGAACTTCTCTTAAAACAATTTTAAAGTTTATATGCTACATATTGTTTGGAAGATGGTAGATTATCTAAACGCTTTTGAAACTTTTAAACTAAGACGCTTTTTTCTCTATATCTATAGTATTAATTGCTCTAGTTTGAATAACTTAATTATTTAGCAAAGGTTTCAATATATAAATAATAATCCAATTTTGTCATTATCTTATTAACTCTTGTCTAATTTTTGATCGTTTAACAAATATATTTTGTTGATTTTTTTATAGTATCATCAGATTTAACATTCTAATAATCACATTGCCTTCAAACGATATCTCTGCATTAATTCTCATTTAAAACTATTATATTTATTTATAAATAAATTCGTAGTAGCGTTTGCCGTGGCGCTGGTGGTTAGACCGATTTCGCGTGCCTGCACGCCGTGCCGTCTGAACGGTTAAATTGTGATATTAATTTTCATTTTTTATTTCTGAATTTAAAATAAATTAATATATATATTAGTAAGTACGTGGAAAGCGTAAAATGTCCTAATATTTTTAAAATGACTATATGTGACTATTTATAATTCAATCTATTCGCTCTTAAAATAAAAAAAAATGTTAAACAGTCAACCCTTCTATAACGTTTCCTGTAAATCGCTGCTTTCTACAAAATTCTAATATTTTTAAGGTAAATTTAGATGTTTCGTAAATCTATAATACATTGTTGACCGAAATAAGGCTCAATGCTCTTTGTTGACAAGATATTTTATAGAAAAGCAGGGGTTTAGATGAAACGCTACCGAAGAGCTGACTGTATTTTCTAAAATCGTTTGTATTGTTATTTGAAAACGGGCCGAATTGTTTTTTTTATAAAACATGGTATGAAAGTTAAATTTTGAATTTTAAAAGAAATAGCTTGTGTATGAAATTTTAAGATCATTAGCCGTTGGGTCACTGGGATATTGCATAATTGTTATTATACACAACAGCTGTTTTATATCTCCGAATGTTGAGGAACATCATAAATAAATTATAACAATTAGAATATGACATCAGTAAGAATTTATTCATCAAAAATAAAACTAAGTATCCTACCGATGAGAAAAATATTTGAAAAAAACAAAACGTTATAATGGATACATCAGATTAAAATGCATAGTATCGGCCGCATTTAGCCAAAATCTTCTTAAAGTAACTATCAAGTAACTAATCAAAAAAAATATTTAAGCCAATCAAACGCGTAGTGTCGGCTAGCGTGCAATATGCGCGCCCCGGACATGAGCAAAAACGTATTTGGAGTGGATGCAATGAGTTTAAAAACAAAATAAAATGATCTCTAAATATTTGAATAGTAACTCCGTATTACATACTTGCTTAGATTATTCATTTAATTATGCAAGATTCGTAAAATCGACGATAAAAATAAATTATTTATATTTATTCTTTAAAAATTATAACCCATCCACTTCATGGTGACGCCACCATCTTCAATAGTCTTGTGGCGCGTGAAGCCTTTATTCACACACTTCGGCAAAAATTGAATATGACTTTCGATTAAATTTCAAACGGCATAGCCCAGAACGGCGAAGAATCCAGGGCAGGAACGGAAAACAATTTGCACGGGCTGAATTGACAGCCGCTGCAGGCACTGCATGCATCACTCCGGCGAAATGTTGATCTCTTTTTTAATATTTCACATTGCTCCGTCTGCGAGGAATACTTTATTCCGAGGACACGGCTTCCTCTGCGGTTTTCTTTATTCCGAGTTTGACTTTTCGACGAGACATAAAAAATATTTCGCAAAAATCAATAGGGATCGGTATCCCCTCGTACAATGACACGTGTAAATTGTGCTCTGACTAATTTTCTGACAGGATTAAGGTGAGAGCACATAAGTGCAAACACTGAATCGCAAACGTCAACAATCGACCGCGAGCTTCTGCCTACATGCCAGTAGTTAGCACTGTCCTATCTCAACTGAAACCCCTCCCTCCCATGCCCTCCCCGCTCAGCTTTCCCCCTCATTATCATTATCCTGGTACTTGCCATCAAACATTCAACAACCACCACACTTTCAGTGCGATGTATACGGCGAGAGCTCATGGTGATGGTATAAGCCAAAATGTTTTCGAATGGCTTTAATTTGCTTAAATTATTATAAGCCATACGTGCCAGTAATAATTTGTGCTATTTAAACCACAAACAGTCAATATGTAATATTGCCATTAAGTGGGCGGAATGTATTTATGTAATTATTCCAATTAATTAATCATTTAATCGACCTATAATTGGGTAAATTACACCCATCGCCATTGAATTTCGTGAGTTAGTGCATCAGATAGTGCAATTCTATAATTACGTTCGGTCAATTTCTTTCTTATTCTATTCACCAAATAAAAAATGTATCTTATACGAGATGTTGTAAGTCAAAAATATGATTAAAATATTTTTTGAGTCTGGTTTTACAATATGATATTAAGCTTTATTTAGTTTTACAATATAATAAATGATAATCAACTTTATAGATGTATTAACCCATCCGTTACGGCGGCTCGTAAACAACCATATCGACCACAGGGGGTTTATCAGAGATCCAAAGCTTTTAAAGACATTTTTTTAAAAATGGATTATTTTAGATATGATCTTGTCTAGAATAAAAATAGTTATTCATAACATGGTTTATAATTTGGTCGATTTTATGACGCGTAAGTGACAACACTCTCGGGGATGTCCCGCCGTAGACTGAGATCTCGCAGCACGTGTCGCTCGTACGTTTCACCCGCACTTGGCACATCGTACCGGATGCGAGCGTCAAAAAATATCGCGCGCGTGGTAGCAGTCAATGATTATTATAATATTTATTCTTTAGACTTTTTAGACAAATGCAAAGAGTTTATGACATATAGGATTTATATTGAAAGAGTTATTCAAGAAAAATCAAAATCTTGGGGTTTTCAATAGGCTAGGTAAAAAAATATTATTTAAATATATATTGGATTAAAAAAATTCGTAATTTAATCATGCTGTCTGCAAATTTAGGATTAGATATTTTATTATAGCAAATTTAAGAATATATAATATAAATGTTAAAAATGCATTACGTTCTATAAAAAAAAACAATATATTAAGTATTAGAATAAAATTTTGATAATTTATTTATTGCAAAAACATGTAAGATTGAATAAAATAGAATTAAAATGTAGATATTATTGTTAAGACTTTAGAAAACATATCATTGGTTCTTGATTTTCCTTATTAAAAAAATATTGGTTAATTTTTATGATTTTATAGAAATCTATTTATTTTTATCGACCGCGTTGGAGTAAAATTACATAAAACGGTACCGTGTAAATCAAATGATTGAAGGATAGATATGTTATAAACATAATATATTGCCACATAAAAAAAAGATTGTAAAGACATCGGTTAAAAATAATTTTAATCTGTATTTATTATATTGTGATTTATTTATTTACCTCTAAAATTATTTCTGAGAAGATTTCTCTCAGAGAAGATTTTATAATTTATTTAAATATAAGTATGTATATTTTTTATTTGACTATCGATGGATGGAAGAAAGATTCCAAATAATTTTAAATAGTTTGAATGGAAGAAAAGACAAGTAATTTTCAACAACGAACAAGTAATATTCAGCTATTCAATAACTCGCGGAATTTAATGGCGCATGTTTTTATTCACATATTCTGAATAATGGAATAAATTATGCGATAGTTTAAATATATTTTTATTTTTTTTAATCGTGCAAATTACCAAATAAAGTAAGAATCCTTATTTAAAGATTTTAAAATTAAATAAACGAAATATGTTAGCAAAATAAATGTTAACATAAAAATTTTAGAATATTTCTACATGTAATTTATTATTATTTCTACATGTATTTACAAAATATCAGGACTAAAATTTTTTGTTCCCAACAGCGGATTAGTGATAATTTAGGAAGCTGTTATAATACTCATCCATATAACAGTTCGATAGAGATTTTAGACGGGGCCAATAAGTCTCTCATACTTACATTTCCTCCAAACCAATGTCAAAAAGAATTCCCAGAATTCATAAACTTTACTAGAATGTTAAGCTATCCGGGTACTAACTTAGCACAGTCGCGGTTAACTTGAATTATCAAACTGATGGTTTATTATCTACAAACCATGACAATAGTTATTCGAATTGGCTATATGAATATAAAAAAAATATTTAATATACACGCGATTATTCTACTATTTAAATTAAACGTTTCCATTTTAAGGGTGCCGTGGTCTTGAATCTCATTCTGTCTTGTGACAATTAACATTTATTTATCGCAAAGTCCTCAAAGGGTTAAATTCCCATCGTCGCTATCATCGCCCCGCTAACTACAAGTATTGATACGATTTTAATTACGCCTGCATTAATAATGGCAAACGGGCTGAGCTGTATTTATATCGCGATTAAATTAAAACGATTTCGGTTTTCAGCCTTGGGATTATTTATTAGCCGTGCCGTCGATAGCGTCGCTTCATTTGTCCCCGGCGAGGACAAATTGTCCCGGCCGGGGACAAATGAAGACACGGTCCCACTAAATCATTCCGCAGCAACTCGGAAATTTTTAAAATATATGAAGAAACGTCAACGGATTTTTTTTAGTTCGCTGCTCTTGTTTTTATTTGATTTTGACCTTATTTTCGGTATTGAAAATGTTCCTTACTTTCTCTTTTTTATTATAGTAGTTGAAAGTTTGAATGGCCCTCTGCGGTATTGTGATACCGGAGACTAAGAAGTTGCCCAGTGTTCGTCATGGACTATATAATATTGACGGAATCGATCTATTGTCGGCTTTTAAGTTTTGCGAAGCGTGCCGAAACTATTAGGCGATGCGATAAAAATTGCGGTGTTTGCAAAAAATGCGGCGACTCCATAACCTCCGGCTATATACGTACGTAGCATATGGTATACCTATGTCTGGATCCAAGAATCTTATGGAATTTATTTATTTTAATAAGAAAATTTATCACAATACATTTTTCAATCTAACTTATTCTAGTAAAAAATATTTTCACTTACTTTCGTAATAATGCTTACGAAAAATAACAAGTTTTAGTTATGGGATATCAGGTTATCCGACAAGTATGAGTCTCATTGTGCTATGAGACAAAGATATTTACAACATCGCTAAAAGTAAAATAAAGCTAAAGTCGACTTGACCAAATTTACAGAACCATTATTGGTACACTTGCTCCAAATTTATTTCTAAAGCATTTACGGCACCACTATTTTTGTTTATTCTTGTAAAGCGTGAAATGTGCTCTTCCGTAACACTTTTTCATGAAATACTTTTAATGCAACATACCAATTCTTTAAACGTCTTAAACAAATCTAATATATGATTAGCTAATTTTTTCGGCAGATTTATTCAATGCATCGCTTTTAATGATATTATATATACTTTTTTTTAATTAAATATGAACGTAATAATAATATAATAAGTTTTATAAAATAATAATAGGTTTTAATATCTTTTAATTTTAATCTATATACGCTTCAAAATCGTAAAGTATAGATAAATATATTTAGGGTATTAATATTATATATGCGAAACAAGTTCTATAAATTTCATGTGAAAAAGTTAAAATGTTTATGAAATTACTTAAAAGTTTTAATATTTTTATTAAAATTATGTATTTTATTCAATAACATAAAATCATTATATATATAACTAAATTTTCTATTAGATATAAAAAAATATCTCAACATCTACGTCCTTATCTAACCTGCATCTTTCAAACCGTTTTTATTATTTTTATACTCTACTCATATTTCTCCCTTAATATATGATTTTTTTAAATAACTATGAGAATAGATACATCTTTGAATGATTCGTAGTTTTAAAAATATTTATCCTTTTAATCATTTTCTTTCCTACGATAATTCACAAGACATTTAAACTAATTGTATACGATTTTAAATATAATTTGATTAGTCTTTATATCATTATTTAAATATGCGAATTAATCTGATTCAAATTTCTATTGTATTTTTTTAGCACTTAATGTTGGTAACAACTTCTTGTATATTTACAATAAAAACGTTAATAAGTTATTTAAACAATTACAAAATTTAAAGTATATGAATGTCATGAAATACATAAATAATAAGGAACCGAAAAGAAATCAAGTATTATTATGTTTTTTTAAATTATTTTGACCTAGCCTTTCGGCAATTTTTCTCGATTAACACTTTTAATATAAATCTTACATATCACAAACTTTTTGTATTAGTCTAAAAACAGTCTAGAGAATAAATATTTTAAATAATCATTGATCTTTATTGTCCGTAATTGCGAAACAAAAAAATTAAAACAATAATATTCGCTTCTGTTGCCACTGCAGCGATGTTTTTTTTCGCTCGCATTCGGTACTATGTGCCAAGTGCGAGTAAAACGTGCGAATGACATGTGTGAGACAACACCGAGAGCGCTGTCATTTACGTGTCATATAGATTAGTAGAAAAATCCAATATATCGACCAAAATATGAAGCATATAAAACTATTTTTATTCTTAGGATGGTCATTTTTTTTAATTCAAGATATTGATGAAGAATTCATAAATTCATTCGACGCGGTTCTTGTTTATAATTGTTTCCTACGTTTTTGTAAATCTTTAATGCCTATTTATATTAATAATATATAAATAGTTTCAAATTAAAGTATTTTAATTGAATTTTTATAACGTCAACTTTAGGATTTTTATGTATAACGAATTTGGATGATGTGGTAAAACTTTCTAATTTAACATAATTAAATATCCAATGTAAGAAAATTAAAATGTTTGTTACCAAAATAGATATTCGTTTTTTGTAAGCATTTCACCACAAATTTTATTATCGATCTAGTAGCCTTGTTGGAAATGAAACCCTGCTCCTTAAGGAGCAGCATGCAATATCTTACATGAGTTTTGTAGGACTGGACATTTTACCCTTAACAAACTACGAAAAAAAAAATTGGAACACTACCGCGGATTGGAACTATCTTAGTTTAAATACCGCTGTATAAAATAATTTATTTCTTTCCGGTAAAAAGTTAGAGAAATGCTTTATATAGCACTTTTCACTGTAATTTTCAGCATTATTTTTTATATTAATATTATGAGCCTGAATAAAGTATGCTTTTGCACGTGCGGTTATCGTATTTAATGGCATTACCTATATATTAATTACCCGTCATTTTGCTATAATGTTACGTACGCTACTGGAAAACAATGCTTATTGTGCATTTGCCAGTGAACCGTTTGATTAATTGGCCCTGCAAGTAGCTAACACAGCTACTGCATGTGCGTTATACTCGCTGCAAGTGCATCGGAACGGATCGATCGTATACCTAGAATATCGAAAAAATAGAAAATTCTCAAATATAATAATTTTACATTAATAAAATATGGATTTGATTAAACGAATCTGAATCTATCGATCAAAATTATTTTTATCAATGAAAGGTAATCTATTTTTTTTTAATCAGCGTTAGTTTTTATTAATATACAACTTTAAAGAATTTCAAAATGATTTTATCTTTTATTTCCAATTCAACTGAAAATAGATTGGGCATTGTATTCATCTCATATATCACGGCAAACAAAAGTCGATACGTATTGAATGCTCGGCGAGACAATGTCGTGGCTTTTATCCGGTTTTTCCAATTGCAATCTGCGCCATTATGCACGTGGCACAGTAAGGAGGTATTTTTTTCAGATTCGCTGATGATAAATATTTTCGAAAATATATATACATTAAATCCATACCTCACATACGCCAATTTATCTCCATCACAAAACGTTTACTCCAAAATATCCATCAAGCACATTGACATTTCTTTGACAACGTCTGATAGAAGTTTCGCAACGAACAGACGCGTCCGGTTTTTATTCAATATGATGCAAGGGTCGTGTGATAAGTTAAATATATCTTAACATACAGAGCTTATTGTATATAATTCCAAGGTGCTTAATTTTTTAAATAATTTATCGTATATAATTTATATTTTACTAATTATTAAGTACGCAAGCACTGGTAATTTTCATAATTTCTAATTTTCCTAGATTCAAATAACGTTCTAAGCTCTAACTATATTATTATTCAAGAGACAAAATATAATTTCAATCTCATTATTATGTATATTCAAGTTATATTTTAAGAGTACTTTGCAAATCCAAATTATGCCATGCTAATAAGCGATGGAAGATTTTTTTTATTAAAATAATGGTTTATACTTCAATAAAAAAATGTTGCCAGGTCTAAAAAAACTGTTTGAGATAGGAAAATGTTAACATATCAATATTTTAATATGATCATAAAGTAAACTCAAGATATAACTCACTACAAAAAATAACTATAAATGATGAATGAATTTTTAATATTGATCTATAAAAATTGTTCACTGTCGAAAAATGCTTAAGTATTAACTTATTTAACCCATCCATCAAGGTGTTCTGAAAACAGCTGATTTGTCCGAAAGGGGTCTATCAGAGACCCCAAATATTTTTAGTCAAGATGTTGATGTACTATTCATCAATATCGACATTTTTTTTTTAAATAAATTATTCTAAGCTTAAAAACATGATATGCTTCATAATTTGGTCGATATATTAGATTTTATAATTTATTAATATGATGCTTAAATGATATGCGCATCATATTAATAAATTGTCGACGATGTCTTGCTGTAGACTAAGTTCTCGCGGCACGTGTCACTAGTTGATGATAGCTAGAATAATCATCGCGCCGTGGCTACAGAGGCGAATATTGTTATTTTTATTTTTTTTCGCAATTATAGACGATAAATTTCAATGATTATTTAAAATATTTATTCCATTAGAATTTTTTAGACAAATACAAAAAGTTTGTGACATGCAGAATTTATATTAAAATAATTATTCGAGGAAAAAACGTAGGGTCCCTAATGGTATAATGATTATTTTCTTAATTTTTTTTAGTTTCTAAACCATTCTGGTATGAAAAAAAATCGAAATATGCTACCACTGTATTTTAAAAGTACGATATTTAATTATTAATTTATGGAGAAATATTTAAATTTAATTTAATTATAAGATATTATACTAATTACTGCAATTTTTAAAATATTCTTAGATTTTTAGTATAAGGATTTTTTACATAAATCTTTTTTCTCTAGATTAATCTAGTAATGTAATATTTTTTTTAATCATAGTTATCATAAGTTAAAGTAAACATAATGTTACAAAAAAATATAATTCGTTTATTTTGAAGCAATATGTTGATTGTTTGGTATGTTAAGAAATTTATAAGTATTTTTCTGGTTTATCCTGCTGCGAAATAAAGCAATAAAAAATTAATAAAGCGACAAACTAAATAAACGCCCTCGCCGTTTAAACTACCTGTAGGCCGGTTCTAAAAAAGAAAAAGCGTCCATACTACCAGTGTTAAAGTACCTATAAAGTTGAACGTGACCAGAGAACAAATTGGGAAGAAACGGCAACACATCCACTCGGAAGAGAGACTTAAAATGGTTAGTGAAGAAACAAAGAACATGCGGGGAGGCGGCAGCTGTGGGGTGGGGCGAGGGTCAAAGGACCATCGGGTGGGGGGCAAATACGTACCGGAAACAAAGAGGTTACCCAAATACGGAAATGGCCATACACATCGATTCCAGGGGCGTAGTTACAAGGGCCACTTCCGATGGCGTGCTGTGACTCCGCGATGCCATCGATGCTATCGCAGGACGAGTGAAAAAGCGTTAAGCGATTGAGGTTTTTTTTTCTGATTCCCAGTTTAAAAAAATATATAAAAATAAGTATTAATCTCGAGTATATTTGGAGTTATCGGGAGAAAGTTAAACACACGACGAGCACTCGGCACTTTGCCACACGTCAAATTAAAACTTGGCCATCGTTGATTTGATCGCCGAGGTGGAGGGAATGGACACATCCGGGCCGAAAGGTCATAACAGTCGAAGGGTCGTTGCTATCTGGTCTTCCGTCTACCCTCCAGAAGCCGACTTTATCTCTTTAGTTTGTTCCCGGACACGTTTGTAGGCCTTAAATTGTATTAGGAACAAATTATCTCGTGTTGCCCATTGTTTCGCCAATCTTTCACTACTTTCCTCGCTCCCACTACGCCAATGGATACTTTGCTATATTTTTTTTTAGCAGAGAAACATTTCTTGAATATCAATACGCATCTAGCTTGAGTTACAGCAATATCGCGTTTCATTTGTTATTTCGCGTAATAGGGGTATCGGTAAAATTGAGAGCTTTTTAAATTTGCGCACCTTTTAAGACGAAAATGCAAATAAACGAGGTTAAGTGTATCAAATTTGGGTACGAAAAAATATTTTCAAATAAATATCAATACCAGGTATTGAACAGTATACATTTAGCTCGTTGTTTGAGTAGTTATTGAGCGTAATAAATAAAGAATATAGTTGAAAAGGTCATCAAGGTGAATCAATCAATTTGTATCAAAATTCAATGGCGTTTCAGTGATAATTAGTTTCAGGAATAAATAGATAGTTACTCCACTAGACAAAATAAACATTATACTTGTTCAAAATGTCGTAAGTTATTGAAACTTGACGAAACTTTGTTCTAATGTGTTCTAAACAGCGAGAATATTAACGTTTTAAAAAAATATGAACTGTTTTTTTGCATATTTATTCAGTAATTTGCTAGCGATTGAATTGTTTACATCTGCTCTATAGAATAATTTATCCGATTATTCTAAACAAGTCTTGCGTGGTTTTGCTAGTCCTGTTGCACTAAGCTATATTGCATTAAGCACCCCTGAATTTATCACTTCAATTAACTAATCACCCCAAAATCACTTAGTGCGGCAAACCCATTATGCTAAGTTCCATATACTGATTTGGCACTAAACGAAATGCGCATAGAATAATTTTATTTAGATACAGACTAAATAATTCAATTCTTTTATAATTTAAATTTATTAATAAACATCCTGAAAAATGATATTCTTATTATGTAATTACAAAATATATATGTTAGCTTTTTTATTCATTCAAAATACATATTTTTTTAATATAAAATTCAAACGTATATCTCAATTAATTAATTATTGATGATTAAGGATTCGGACCCCTATGCAACTGCATAACTTAGATGCCCCTATTTACACTATCAGTTTGATTATATTTAAAAACTACATACAATAAGATTATGTGAAGTGATTATAATAAAATAATACGGTATTTAATTGAATATATTATAAAATTATAATTTCAACAGTAAATATCATCTACTAAAAATTACATTTTTTATATATTAATTTATAGGATAAACCAAAAAAAATTGCGATCTACAAACTGATTAAATTTTATATTTTATATTGACTCTAATACTACTGTTAAATGAATGCCTTTAAATGCCTCGTTTAAAATTTACTCATACTCACTTAAAGATAATTTTGCTTTTTTGATCATCAGTTATAATTATAAATTTATTAAAGCATTTTTTATATATCAGGGCTTTATTAATTTTATTTTGGTTAATAATGTTTTTACTTCTAAACATATTTATAGGATCAGGATTTTTTTGCGTTATTATTTTCAAATGGTATAATTTAAAATAGTCGGTATCCATACACGGTGAAAAAAACATCCTGGTGATATATATTTTTTGTGAAACTGTTTATTAACTCATTGTCTACGGGAGACGTGAATTCCACGGCAAAAGCGTCTTTGTATATGTACGGGGCGCGCATATCACACGCTAGGCGACACTATGCGTTTGATCGGCGTCTTTTACAAGAAGGAGTGTTTTTAGAAATTGCCGACTTTTGACGGTAATTGTTATAATGTTTAATATTTACTGCAAAATGAATACTGTTTATGAATTTATTTATTTCTTACTGTTATAATCTTTTTTTTATCGTGAAAATTCTTTTATTTATGACGTTCCACAACATTTAGAGCAATGAAAACAACTGTTATGGATAATAAAAAATATGGCCGATCCCAGTGACTCAACAGCTAATGGCCTTGCAATTTTATCCATAAGCCTTCTATATAAATATTCAATAGGCCATGTACAAACTATGTTTTATAAAAATTTCAATTCGGCCCATTTCTAAACAGTTTGGTGACCCTTGCTATAAGATATAAATTATTTTTTTTTGCATTAACTATCCAGTTAATGTTGAAGTTCAAGTAGCTCAATTTTTGGCTGAATATCGCGATTAATAAAAGAGTTATGATTTTTTTGTAAAAAGCGACGTTTCACCAAATTTTGGGCGAATGAGCCCAGCCTCAGCGCAAGTTTAGCCGCGATTTAACCCGTAGGCAATGAGTTAAATTTATTTTACTTAGATAAAAAACATTTAATTTAATAAGGATAAAGATTTTAACCTAAAATTAACGACGAAAACTAGTGTCAATGAATGCTGCTTTTTTCAACTAGGCAATAATTGTAATCAAGGATGTGGAAGTCATTAATAAAATGTATAGATATGTTCTAAAAGTCAACGCATGTCAAATCTTGTTTAGTAAGTTATAAATCAGGTAAAAGGAATCTGATGAACCTAGCAAGAAGCGGAAGAAAGTCCTATTTTAATGAAAACGGGTTAAAATCTCTGATTGATTGCGATCCAATTCAAACTGTTCAGGATCCAGGACTAACCATACGCAAGGTATTTTCTGTATAGATGGTAAGATATTCAGATAATTTCCTTTGAATTATTATAACTGAATGAAAAAATAACATCATAAGTCTATTGTCGACAAATAGTTTAGTTTTTAAGAATGTTACGCTTTGAAATAATGGTTTAATTCCTGCCTTAAATTTAAATGTAGCCTTGATTTTATTCGACATTTATTATGCATCAATAAATATTAAAAAAATGCTAATAAATCATGTTAATCAATTAAATTGTGCTGCATTTTTTTTTTTTATAATTCATTTTTTTAATGAAGTCTTTATAATAATAAATTTAAATATTTATTTTTAAAAATGCATTTTTGATATTTTTTTTATATTGAAATAAATGTTTTTATGAAAAATCAATTATGTCAAATGTTGCAAGGCCATTAGTGATTTCTTGGCAAAGTTGCTTGGCGGTTGTTGTTTTGGTGTAAAAGTTTTCTTCCCCCAACAATACTGGCGCTCCGACTTGTTGTTAAATGAGTGGCGCTCGCAAATGAAGTTAGGAAGAGGAAAAATGACTGAAAAGTTTGTGTACAGGTGTTCTGTGTCTTGCTCGGTTGTTATGCATCGCTTTCTTGTAATTCAATTACTTGCGAAGTTAGCCGCAAATCTGAGAAACACAAACGAAATACATTTGATGAAGTTTTCCCCTCGCCAGCGAAAGGTTAATCGCGTTTTGACCCCCGGCCTGTCTCGATCGGTTAGGCGCCGAGCGCGCGCCTATGCGACGTTTTCGTCCGTTATCATACGCCAGCGTGCAAAAGTCGCATAAAACTGTGTAAAATTGATGCTTTTTTATTATTTTTTTACTGATTCGGCCCTGTCGCTTCACGCCTGATGCGTCGCGGCGCCGCGTCACGCCAGGGCCGCATTTGCATATTTTTATTCGGTAATAAAAAAATGAAATACGTCAAATTGAAAGGCGTCAAATTATCGAGCGGTGGGGGGAACGACGTCATGAATGTTCGCGTGTCGTCCAATAAATCAAAAACTCAAGTGACTCACGTGTGCAGCCGACATGTGACATAGTGAGGCGCGGGCACGGCCGGAACGTGCCGACGCGCACCCCTGATACGTGGCACAGCCCTGGCTTCGACTTGCTCTTCTAGTTTCGCTAATACATAGATAGTATTTAAAATTTAATAATATAATAACGCATCATAATTAGAACGATCAACTGAATAGCGGTAAAAAGCATATAAAACTCGTCAAAAATAATTTAATTCAGATAGAAACCCTGGATAGGTTTACAACTGCGTAAATGGAATCTTAAATGATCCTTAAAAGGTCAACAGTCCATAGAAAAAAACAAAATAATATATCTATGCTCAAGAAGCTATACATACATTTTTTTTCCTTCGAGTGCATTATCCGTGTCTCGATGTAGGGATCTATGATGTGACCTTTTCATATTAGTTTCTGCCATCTTGTAGGGTCACGCCTTTCATTTTGTTAACATGGTTTCGCGATGATCTTTGAAGGTTGGTACTAAAGTCTGCGAATGATCTATCCTAAGTATTCAATTTTACGGTGTTCACCATGTCCAAAAGCTCCTGCTACTTTTAAGTCGTAGAATGTTTGGTAATCTGGATCAGATTTTAACATGCCTCAAATTTATTCTTCGCTACTTCAAAGCATCTTGCTCGATGGCACTCTCGCGGAATTTTCGCAGCACGTATCACTAGTATACGTTTCACTAGCACTTGGCATATCGTACCGTAAAAATAGTTATTCATGATATGCTTCATATTTTGGATTTTTTAATTAATCAATATGACAATGCTTTTGGGGATGTCTCGCCGCAGACTGAGCTCTAGTAGCGCGTATTAATCGCATGTTTCTCTCGCACTCGGCATAGTGTACCGGATGCGAGCGAGAAAAAACATCGCGCTCGTAAATAAAGCAGACAATAAAGGCAAATCATTATTATTAATATTTATTCTTTAGCTTTTTTTAGACAAACACAAATAGTTTGTGATATGTAGGGTTTATATTAAAAGAGTTATATAAAAATAAAAATCTTAGGGTTCCAAATATACTCAATCGGCACCGCTAGGTTAAAAAATAATTTGAATAAGAAATTATAAGAAATGATAACTCCTCTAGAAACTCATTGCATAAAAAACTATTAAATAATATGGGATGTATAAATATAAAGCAAAGAATGCTGGAGAAAAATATTTGATTTTGGTCTTGGACCTTCTAGATATAATTTCGATATTCTATTTTAAACGATATTAGTTGGTTTTCCGATTGTATTTTTAGTGCTCATCGGAGTCTAGCAAAAAACAAGTCGAATCCGACTTTCTTCGGCTAGCTCTAATACCAAGTTGAAGTTCTCTCTCTTAGTCGCTTGCTGTGTTACATATTGTTGAAATGATATTTAGATTAGAAGTTTAAAACCAATTTTAATGTTATTAATAAAAATAATATCTCTTTTTCAACTAGTAGAACACTGAACCTTTTTTTCATAAATTTTCATAAATTATTAGAGCATCTCTTTATATCATATTCGCATATCAAAAAATATGATCACATTCTATATTTAGATTAATATTAATGCAGAGGATTCTAAGAAGATGAGCTTTGCCTAATATTTTGAAAAGTCATAAACATGTTTAAAAAAATGAATACTACTTTTTATTATAATTAATTATACATCATAATGTATTCCAATTATTAATTACTATTAATGATTAATCAATTTATGTTTTTACAAACCATTAGACTGTAGTGAATTTTAAAAATCGGCTATTCTAAGTAAAGGTGTGTCATAAAGTAATATCGGTTTTTACTACACTTATTTTTGCACCTCAGATTCATTCTGAATTTTTCAGTAGGTTGTGATCATTCACCTCTCCATGTGTCTTAAAAAAATGTTTCAGACATCGAAATAAGTGATTGTAAGTGGATGCAATGTCTAATGAGTAGCAGGGTATAATATAATCTTCTAAATAAGCCTAAATAACTTTTTACGGTTTTTCTTTTTATTTAAAATCGGACGATGTCGCGTTGAAGAATAGCTCATCTTTTATTATTTTTTTTATTGATTTTTCCGTTATCTTTATCACTTTCTTCTTGATGTCCTTTAATATGTATTAAAGGTGCTTTTGTACTCTTTTTAAATGAATGGAAAATTATAGACAATTATATGGAGAAAAATCAATGACATGTAGATCGCCAACCTTGGACCTGACATGGCACCTGAATAAGAAGAAACTCTTACAATAAATTAAATTCAAATATCTTCCAATAAATTATCTGTGTTATTTTAAAACCATTGTTGATATATGTAAATACTCTTAATCAATAGTTATAATCATAAATATTGCAAATGTTTTGTATCATCTATAACAGGGGTGAAAACACCCGCCACATTTTCTCGTACGGCCCTTAAAAGATTTTACATGTTGAATTTTAAAAATACCTTTAATGTCCCGCAGCCTTATCGAAATCAAAATCTTTTTTCGCATACAGTGAAGCCCCGTTTTTGCGTTTTTAAAGGGACCGATAAAAAAACGTAATTAGAGGTAAAACGTAGATTACGGGTTAGAAAACAAAAAAATGAAAATTCTTTTTTATTTGAATAATCACACAAACTAGTTTAGTACATATGTTTGTGCTTTTTACATCTCTTTGATCGATCTTATACATCGTCTTGTACATTTTCAATGAAAATATAATATTTTCGGTAAAATAGCTTTTAAGGCCCTCAATAAGCCTCATAGTTCACCTCATTGACATTTTTGAAGCACCGAGTTTTTTGGTGCTTTTTCAATTACCAACAGGGAAAACTTCTTACTACCATCTGAATTTGTAATCAAAAGAACAGTTAGAATGTTTTTTTTTAATTTATCTCCATGACAAGTTTTACTCTTAAAAATTGAGGTAAGAACATTGAAGAACAATCCTATTTAATCAGTATTTAAATCTCTTGGAGTATAGTTTCTAATTACAGTAGGAACTATGCTTTGATATTTAATCGAGACGCAATGTGCAGGGCTTTATCTCGAATTCATGGACCGTTTTATTTCCTAATATTAATTTCTAATATTTAAAACTGTCGCGTATTTATTGAAATTAATTTAAAAATTGATTAGAATTTTAAATATTTCAAACGTAAATTGCAGGAAATAAAAGAGGAAAAGCGGGTACTAAATGTACTAAAATAAAACGGTACTGCAAATATCGAGAAATTGTAAATGCGTACACGTAAAAACGGATTTAATTTTTTAGCAGTACCGCACTGAATGAAAAAAATGAAAACATCTTTTAAGATGGCAGCCTGGAACGTGACACTTTCAGAGCGTCAGTCATTTCTACTCTTGGATTTATACACTAAATTTTCTAAAACATGTATAGATTTATATCACAAGCTTATATTTATTTCCATTCCGTCCGTGTCGCCTGATAAATGAATGTCGGTACAGCAGTAGTGTTCACAGCACCATGGCGGATGCTCGTTGTCTTCGCCGCGTTTTCCTGCACAAGACATTACCAGACTGACGTCAGCGTTATTTCCCCAATGCTTCCCCGGTCCGATATGCATTTTCTGCAATGTTGAGACAGATTAACGTGTCCCCTCGGAGGTTTCAGAGACGGATCCTCCGACATTTGAGTTAGCGGCTGAAAGGAATGCAACTGCGCAAAACCGGAATTGCAACGGCGCAAAAGAAGAACCTCCGAGCAGTCCGGCACCGAAACAAAATCCCATTAAAACTGCGCCACATACAAAGAGCCTCGCCGCTGCTAGTTAGCACGTGTGCAAATAACTAGACACGTGCACTTGCATACCTAACGAATTCAAATCGAACGCGAAAACGCGCTTTTGAGCAAAGCTAGAGCGTGTTCGAATATAATCAGGGGTGCAATTGAATATATAACTATCAATTAAACTATTACCTATTATACAACAATTACCATTTTTCAATAAATCGATCAACAAGTATTTTTATGAAGAAGTGAAACATATTTACATTAATATAATAGAACTTAATGGACAATAGAATATTTATAATTTAATAATATCGGCAGAGCTTACCCGGGGACTAAACGTTATATAATTTAGCACAACTACTAAATAAATTATAATTTCAAAATGTCAATCTAGTTGTAAATATTTAAAAACGTTGTAGAGCATACGTTTTAAATAGCAATCCAAGCTAGTAATAATGATCCTCATAATTCTGAATATGGTATCATACTGCATTACCATTGAATGAATCTACTTAGGAATTAATTAACGAAATTTTCCTACATTTTCCGGTCGAAAATATTATTTTGCAGTGCTATCACGCAAATAAAAAACTGGCATATTGATGTATTTTTTTTCTTAACCCATAAATATTATTTATTTTTTATTTTATTTTTATTATTTATTTTGTTTAACTTAACCGTGCTGATTGGAGATCTAAAGTTTTTCTCGAATAATTATTTTAATATAAATCCTACAGGTCCCAAACTTTTTCTATTTGTCAAAAAACGTCTGATAAAATAAATATTATAAATAATCATTGGTCTTTATTTTTCGTAATGGGGAAAAAAATAAAAACAACAATATTCGCTTCAGTTGTCACGATGTTTTTCTTGCTCGCATCCGGTACGATGTGCCGAGTGCAAGTGGAATCGTATTAGTGACACGTGCTGCGAAAACATATTGATTAGATAAAAAAAAATCAAAATATCGATCAAATTATGAAGGATATCATAAATAACTATTTTTATCTTTTAAATAATCCAATTTTTTTACAAAAAACAAGATATTGATGAAGAATTCATCAATATTTTGACATGAAATACTCGAAGACTCTGTAAGACGATTTCTAACAATTTAAAATACGATACAAAAAAGATTTCAAATTCTTAATTTAGTTCTGCAATGGTTTGAGAACATTGCTCAGGATCTAACCAAATTATTTATCGCTTAAAATTAATAAAGATTATTCACTTGCAACTTCAGTTAATAAATTGTAAATCTTTTAACTCATTTTTTTTGCGTCCTTGCCTTTTCTAAAACAATAAAGGATGAAGAGTCTGTATGTTTGAAAGGTGGACTATTTTATAAATAAATATTTATTAAAAAAAAACTAATGAAATGTTAACTTTGAAATATCTAATAGAAAACTGAAGTAGTTTGGGAATTCTTTAAGTTAAAGTATAAAAAAATAATTTAAATTATACAGATGTAACAAAAATCACTTTTTTCAATCTTGGCGAAGAAATCCTTCTTCGTAGATATCTTAAAGACAACTAAAATTATGACTACATAACATTATTTAGTTAAATAAATTCCTTCACGCTAATTTCAAGTAATGCAAAGTTAACCCACGTCAAAAATAATCTGTAGGTGTTTTTTTGAACATTCTAAAAAATAGTAAAAGGGTTAAATTGGGCGTCGGGCCAGGGTTAAGGCGACCTCACACTCGGGCCAACTTCTTGATCCCTAGGGCTCGTTTAGTCGCGTGTTCGCCGCAGATTTAACCCTATACTTAAACCGAGTTGCCAACTAATGCAATATCGCCAAATTAAAGGTATACACCACCTGTTTAATTTTATAATGCTATATTAAATTATTGTACAATGCGCGCATGAATGACCGATTTATAGTAGATTCAGGGTCTTAAATTTCCCAAAATATTATGTACATTCATAGAAAACGCATAATATTATTTTATAAATATGCTATGGTCTCTTTTTTATTAATAAATCAGAGCTTAAGATTAAATAAAATATAAATAATCTCAGCTTGAACATCCTGATATTTTATTTTGAATAGGGATATTTTTTTTATTTGTAAGTACAATTAAATAAATATTTATATGGCTTCACATCGACAAATATAATATTCAAAAAAATGGCGAGCGTTTGGCGGTACGCCGGATCTCCCCTTTTTTATTTCGCCAAGTACCAAAGAGCCGCAGTTTGCTACAGATCCCGATGTATTTTCCCCCGGTAAACTTTTCACGGCGAATTTGTTTAAGGATAAATATTACACACGCGTGATAGGCATCATAATTTGATTTCAATTGCCCCGGGGGACGAAGGGGGGCGGTGGCGGAGCGCCAGGGCGCGTGGGTAAAGCCCGGGATTATGTTTTCAATTTGTCAAATTTCCTTCTACTTTTCCCCCGCCGCCCCTTCTTCCCCGCCTAGGAAAACTTTAGATATCAAAAATCCTTTTTGTGTAAGTGGGTGAGGTTACAAGCGGCAGCGGATAAAAATATGCTTTATTAAATTCGAACATTGTTCTGCATCACCACAGCTAACCACCCCGTCCCACCCCCCATCAGCCAACAGGTGACAGCTTATGTTTTATTAAATTTTATTATTTTTTTGCCTACATACCGCACTCTAAATCGTATTTGTTTGATGTGTACGCGAAGGGGTTATCCGGATGGAATGTAACGAGATTTATTATTCTTGGATATATATTTTTTTATCATGAAAATGGATAAATATTTAGGATGACTCTTCCTTTTTTTTTATTAGTTTAATGCTTTGTCACATTTATTTGGAAAAAAACGTATTTATAAATGCATATGGCATTAACTAGTTTTGATACATAAATATGCGTGATTTTTTTTATTTTACGGACTGCATAATTACAATTATCTCGTGAGATCGATGATTATAAGCAGTGCTCACTTTATTTATTTTTTACTAGGATAAAGAGGAAAATAGTTTTTGGTCAAAAACAAAACTAAAACCCCATTTAAAATTTGGAATTTTAATTTTCTATTAAACTTGTCGTCCTGATATATTGCGTCCTCCAAGCTTTTTTTAAATATTTTTTTTAATATAAAACCTACATATCACAAACTTTTTATTATTGTTTAAAAAGATATAAAGAATTAATATTATAAATAATCATTTCTCTTTATTGTCTGCAATTGCGAAAAAAAAACAACAATATTTGATGTTCTTGTTACGCGCGCGATATTATTTGTCGATTGCATCTGGTACGACATGCCGAGTGCAAGTGAAACGTGCGAGTGACACGTGCTGCGAGAGTTCAGTCTGCCGCAAGATATCGCCGTGTATAAAAACCAAAATTTCTACCAAATTATGAAGCATAACGAGAATAATTAACTTTATTCTTTAATCAATCCTTTTTTTTAAATGTCAAGATATTGACAAAGAATTCTTCAATATTTTGACTTGTAATGCTTGAGGTCTCTGGCCTCCTTCAAACGTTGTTTTCGAGCTGCCATGATGGTTGGGTTTAATTCCAAGACTCAAAATGATTTTTGATTTTTTTTTAAAATTTATTTGACTACGATGGAAGAATGGCACAACAGAAAGATTCCAAAGCATTCCAAGATATTTTTTTGATAAAGATTCGATAAGATTCTAAAGACTATAAAAATGGAAGGAGGATGAGTCTCTCGCACTAATATATAAGTATCGAACCACGACACGGGTTAATTTTTAATATTATATCAGTTGGATAGAAATTTATATTATTTGTTTTATAAATATTTGTTCAACGCTAGATAGTTGGCATTAAATTAATTAATTCGAAAGCCCCAAACTACCTGCATAAATATTATTTTTATCAAACATGCGGAGGTAATGAATGTCTTCCTCTTACATACCCTCTGGCCAGTGTTATAAATAATTCCTTTAACTCATAGTTTTTGTCGGACACCTATGCGGCTACATTTTATTTTATTCTTGATCTTCTAAAGCAGTGGTTCTTAACCTTGTTGGAGGTACTGAACCCCACTAGTTTCATATGCGCGTTCACCGAACCATTATATCATACGTCGTATCATTTTTCATAATATCGTACAATAAATTAGGTGTGTGTTGTGACCTCCGCCGAACCCGGGAGACTGATTCACCGAACCTCTGGGGTTCAATTGAACACAGGGTAAGAACAATTGTTCTAAACCCTTCTCTCTTATTTCATCTCGTTCAATTATTGCTGTGTGTAGTCGTCTATTATTATTTTGGAGAATTTATCTTTGATTATTTCCTAAAACTTGTTTTTAATCAGTAGACATTCAGTAGACCTCTTTTTTAACTGTCTAGTAATTTATGATAAATTATTTCCAAAACATCCCACAAAATATGAAAGAAGAAGAAGTCAGTAATGCCCAACGGGTAGACACATGTTCCTGATTCGATGAAAATCATTGAGTTTTCCTCTTTGGATTGGTGTAGAAGACCGACTTCTCATTTCTAGCAACAATATATTTAAGAACTGAACCGGTTTTATATACATAATAAAAGAATTGTTATTCGATATTCTAAGATATTTAGAAAAAAATATTGCGGCACCTAAATTCTTTGTATCACCCCAGGTATTGTGACAATTCCTTAATTATTTTACAGGGATCAGACTTGGCTCGATTAAAGAAGTCTCCCTGATTTTGGTCAATCATCTCACTCACTTTTATCACTTTTAAACATTGGAAACTATAAATAGCACTGTCAATTATTCAAGAATGATTTATTTTGGATAGCTTAATTTGATTTCAATCCTTTATTAAATAAAAACAGCATAAAATACTGCAAATGCATCTTTTAAATCTCTAGCAGATGCATTTTTTCTGTAAAAATACTGACAGAGCTTTATAACGATAATAATGTGAAGGTGATATTG
Organism: Philopotamus ludificatus; assembly: GCA_022495035.1. Taxonomy (NCBI): domain Eukaryota; kingdom Metazoa; phylum Arthropoda; class Insecta; order Trichoptera; family Philopotamidae; genus Philopotamus; species Philopotamus ludificatus. The sequence goes on along the minus strand of JAGXCT010036340.1, from coordinate 51,775 downwards.
TGACGCAACTCAAGGCAGCTGGTGATAAACTTGTTTCAAAGTAATGCAAAAAAGGTCATTCCGCTTTACTTATTATATTTATTTTATAATTTATATTTAGATGAATTCTATTTTATTATATTCATTTTCTATGAATATATTATTTATTAAGTCCAGTATAAACACAGTAAATGCTTTAATAGATCAAACGGGTGATAGTAATAAAAAAGTTTTTCAGTAAAAAAAATATGTATGGAAATAGCACTGGATTATTTACATTTAAAATATACATATATGTGTGTATGTACATATTATACATACGATTTTCTATGCATAGTTGGACATGTCCCCGCATTAATGTGGTAGAAACGTGTCAATATTGATAGTTTCAAGAATTTTATCATGAAAATAAGTGCAAATAAAATATTTATCATTCAATCGAGATTAATCTTTACTGAAATACGTTGAAATTTCAGTCCATCTTGCATGCAAAATTTATATTTTTGCATTCGCCCGGGTTAATTTAGGTGCTCGCGGCCGAATCTAATTTGTCCGCCATAACAGTAGACGAAAGGAAATAATAGAAGTACAATGGCGCCGGTATAAAAAGCTCTACAGCGAAAAGCTTTTTACAAAAGCTGCAGGTTAAATATATTTCTTGTAACCGGACGTGTCGACGTTATTTTGGCACTTTCGTTTTTTGTCGGCGCTTTGTCGGCATATTTACAATCATATTTATTCAACTGGCCGAAACAATGGGCCGGGCCCGGGATCGATTAAGTGTCACCGGCGATAATTGATCTACGCCAGGAGTAGAGCTTCGATTGAACTTTGCTGTACACAAGTTCAGCCGGTAACACGTGTCAATATTTGTTGTCTCTGACTGTCTGAGCCGTGAGGGCCAGTGAATGGACGTGGCTTTGTAAACAAGTACTGAATAATTCCATTACCAATTTATAATCAAATACAATGTTCATGAGAAATAGGAAAACTCATGGAGAAAATTGTGCAGATTTTTCATCATTACTTTAGATTTTTCTGTTGTTTCATTCATCATCGCCCCAAAATTAAAAAAAAACCTTACTATGAATTTAAATCAATAGTAATATGAAAAACCTGATAAAAAATTTAAAATAAATCACTAATCCGTCTTTTAGAGCAAAACATATTAGATCTGATCTTTAGGATAAATATTTTTTTAAAACTATTTAACATTACCATTCTTTTAGATACCAAAATCTATAAAAATTGTCATTGGTGTGAAATATCTTAATTTATTTATCAAAATTGGTTCAACTGTATAATGCCATTTTTATTTCTACTAATTAAAATTAAATAATTTTTCATGGTATCAATTTTCTTTTACATCAAAAGAAGTGTCAATATTTTGTCTTAATCAAATCCCTAGAATAGGATTTTATTGAGATATTATCAGACAGTAGAAAAAATACAGACGTTGAAATTATACATTAATTAAAGATTTGTTGGATACGGTTGAAAAGTGTGGAACGCACATTTTTTAGTTTATTTGGATAACTAAAAATAAAAAAAATAAAATAATCACAATGTACACGTTTTCAAAGCCCATAAAAAGAAAGTTATATAGAGAAATGGTGAGTTTATTGACTTACCTCCGATTCACCATAATTACTTCACTATGATCAGGGTAGAGCAGGAAAATGTTTGTTATTAATTATCGTTACGAAAAAAAACATTTTTTTTATTATAAAAAATAAACCGAGTAAAATAATTTCCGTTTATTTGTATGTTTGGGATTAACACTTATTTTTTTTAATGATATAAATACATTTAAAGAAGGCAAATTTTGATTAGAAATAAATTTAAAATTCCATTTGTATTTTTTAAATAATTTTTCCATAATAAACCATTAAATTGTTAACAATTTAAAAAAATCCTTAAATTGAATAACATGTATCAATATTTTTTGTTATTATGTTTTTACGTATAATCTTATAATCTCTAATTAATTAATCTTGTTATCCGGAAATTTACACGATTATAAACAATCCCATATTTTATTCCATCATTCACTTTATGTGAACAAATAAATGGACTGGTGAATTACAGCCGGCGCCATTAAATTTTGGGAACTGATTTTTAAAAAATATTGTTTGTTTGTTAAAAAATACTTGTCTTTGCATTCATTCAAACTTTTTAATTTGTATGTGCTTAAAATATGCATTATTTTTAATTAATATTGATATAAATATTTAGTTTTGACAGAATATATGAAATAAAAAAAAATATTCTTAAGTAAAACTCGCGAAATTGTATGTCGCTAGCTGTATAAAATTTAAAACCATATTTTTGATTAGTCATATTTTATAACGTTGTAGATATAAATTGAGTGTATATCAATTTTGATGATTTCTATTCTTGTGCGATTTTTCTCTGTTAACTCATCCAGCAGTCCTAGGATTGCCTGTTGATTCCTCATATCTTCCAAATAATAATAATACAGATCTTCGTACTAAAACTAAGTACTAAGTTCCCCCACCCTACGCATATCCAAGTATTCTCACGCAGGATACTTAGCTGCAAACAAATATGGTAAGCTGTCCCAACGCTTTCTGCCATAATTATTAATTCACGGCGAGCAGGTGAACGATCTCGTCATTTGTCCCACGGCACCACCACTGCCACCACCGCCACCACCAACCACCACCACCATTGCCGCCTTAACATCTTGGGCGCCACACCCTTCGGTGGACTTTGGTTTCCATTAAGCAGTTGGGCGGTAAACCCTAACTAACCCCGGGATTTGCGGTTTTGCGTCTACGGCGTGCTAAACCCGGGCACGCGGTCTTGGACGAGTCACGTGACAAATGTAGGACGACTTGTAGCCGAAAAAAAGTCGAAAACAATACGCCTACGTAATCAAAAGAAGTCGGAGATGTGTCAAACGCGGTAACTTGGCTGATCGAATCACTCACCCTCTCTCGCCATTGGAAAACTCATCGCGGTGTGCTCGGGGAAAAGTTTTGCGCACGGAATGAAAATGCTATAAATGGAAATGGATTAGAGTGATTGTGCCGCTGTGTGTTTACGTTTATTCGTTGAATGGCATATCAACATGGCGTTGTTTGGTATTATTATAACCTTACGGTATTTCGTACATTATCGGAAACATATTATGTAACGGTTCATGAATAATCAGTTCAAAATATTGGCTTTGTCGGGAATACGCTTTAAAATTTTGCGTACATAAATTAATTTATAATAATTGTTTAAATGTATAATAGCTGATTTATTATATAAATACAAACAAAAAATTCTTTTTAAAATTAAATATCTATATTTATCAACACAACGAATTAATAATTCAGTTTAAACTATTTTTCAAAAAATAAAATATTTGGTATTCTAGAAATAAATTAATTTGCTTTTATATGCCAAAAAAAAATTATAAACATAATTACTTTAAAAACTTAAATGCATTTTCTATCTCTTGTATAATTTTTGACTCTCTTCGTATTAAAGCTAGAAGGTTTTGACTTAAAATATATAACTAAATGAATATTCAATGATATATTCTAAGGATCCCATTTTGCAATCTAAAGGTTATATTTCAGACGAATATGGAAGACGTTAAAGTACTTCCCAATTATGTTGTTTAATTTTTTCATCGCTGATTTTATCTTTCTATTTATCTTACCAGTTTTTCATAAACCATCTATTTCTCGTCTTCGGTTTATAAATCGCTGAAAAAAGTTAGTTAAGTCGATCATATGACGGAGACCATTCGCCAAAATTAGGAGAAACGTATTTTTTTACAGAAAAAATCATATCGCTTTTATTAATCAAGATATTGAACCCAAAATAAAATTAATTGAACTTCAACATTTACTAGATAGTTAATGCAAAAAAAAACTATTTCGAAACGGGCCGAATTGATACTTTTATAAAACATAATTTGAACATGGTCTTTTAAATGTTAAATTTTAAATATTTATATAAAAGGCTTGTTTAAAAATTTAAGGGCGTTGGCCGTTAGATCTTAGATTATTCACAACAGCTGTTTTTATCGCTCTAAATGTTAAAGAACGTCATAAATAAAAGAGAACAATTACGTTTTGACATAGTAAAAATTTATTCATCAAAAATAAAACTAAGTTTCTTACCGATAAGAAAATAATTAAAAACATAAAATGTTATAAAAGATACAGCAGATCAAAGCGCCATAGTATCGGCTTAATAACCAAAGGATTATTATTAACAGTGTAATAAATAAAATAATTTTTAAATAGTGTTCATTCTTCAGTAAATATTAAACAATAAACAATTGCCGACAAAAGTCGACAATTTCTAAATACACTCCTTCTTATAAAAAAGTCTTTAAATATTTCAAATAAATGGTTTTATAATATATGCACTTCCCGCATTTGCCCAAAATCTCCTCAAGGTTTAATTTTTTTTTTGTTTTGTTATACAACTATTAAGTATCTAACCAAAAAAAAATTAAAAACAAAATGTTGTAAAAGTGTCGACTAGCGTGTGATATGCGCGCCCTGGATATATACAAAGACGCTTTAGACGTGAAATACACGACCCCCGTAGGCAATGAGTTAAGAACAAAATACAATGTATGTCATTAAACTTGTAGCCGAGGAAAAGACAATATAAATTCACCACTGAACTTAAATGAAAGTAGATAAAAGTTTTTTTCCGAATAACAAATCGGTATTGGACATGACAATGATGGCGATTGGCACAATCATGGTTTCGTAGATTCTACGGAGCTATGAGAAGCTAGGCCGCTATCCAGGCCAATTGGGCGACGTGTGTGCTACAGGAGGTGCCCGTAGAACCCGACCAGACTGTGAATTAAATACGAATTGGCCCTAGCCTCGTCTGATTATTATTGTTACAATTCGCACGTTGACAGCTCGGCCTGACCCGAATTTGAAGAGCCTAGATAACCTGGTAGACAACCGTCACAGCTCTGGTATCAAGGTTGGAACGAACGTGTCTCTGCTGGAGATCGCGTAGTGTCCTCCAGGTGGCAAAAACCCGCCTTGTGAATAGAATGCCATTTATCTGATAAATGCGAAAATATTTTTTGACTTATTTCTTTATAAGTAATGATAAATGAGTGTACCAACATCGTATCAGCTCTACTGCGTTATCCTTTTCCTAGATTTTAAGTGTAAAATAAACAACGTTTAATTTTATTAACAAATTATATGAAAAGATAAAATATCTCGGATTAAGGAATATTTAAGTCGTTAAATGTGAAGTCTCCAATTTCATATATACAATAGTGTATATACAACTTTTTCTTCGATAAGATAAAGTGTATATTAAAATTTACCATTATTCACTTGATACAAAATAATTTATTTATGTTTTTCGTTGAAGAAATAAAAATATACTAGTTTTTATCAACGAGAGCGATGATGATGTTTTAGTTGTTTTCATATACGTGCACTTCTTGCTCAAATTATGTAACTCAAAACTTTAAAATTAATGAAATACGCAATAATAATTGTGATTGTGAAAAAATATATTAATATTCATAGAAAACAGCAAAGCTCACTGTGAAATGTAATGAATTTTCTCGGAAAAATCCTTCCCATTTTTTAGCTTTACTTTTAAAGCTGAAAAATCAATTTAGAATTTTTCACAAAGAAAATCTTGTTTTACTATATTCAAATAAAATTATAGAGTCGCAGATAATTTTACTTTTAATTTGCAGAATTATTTAAAGCAACTTTTATTTTACTTCTAATACTTATTTAATATTATATTAACTATAAAAACACAGCAGTAAAAATTTTTATTCAAAAATTACTATTATAACTTATTGTAATTATGTAATGATTGTATTAAATAAAATAATAATAGATAATTTGCGAATTTAATTAATTCTGTCATATATTAGTCGAAATTTTATTACTTTTTTTGTATCTTAATTACTTGAAAAAATATATTAATCCGTTTGATGCGTATTTAAATTAACACCAAATAATAAAATAGAATGCAACGCATATTCTGCTCTCCATTTGGTCGGATCAACTGTGACAAGTATTTATTCAGGCGACCTAAACTGCATAAAATTGCACAAATTTGCATGTGTTCGGTCCGGGACTCGTGGCCCCCGAGACTGTCCCTGGTTTCTATCCCTGTGTAAACACTTTTGCATATTCCAATTGCGAATTTTGTGCAAACACCGACTCGAATTCTGTTGTACGCGACGAAAATCCGGGAATTATGCCTTATTTAAAAAGCCATATATTTTTGAAAATATGCGGTTATCTTTCAGTTTTAATCGCGCATACATAAAATGCAAAATTTCGCGCTGCGAATTCCTGAAATTTATTTTTGTTCAACACAATGTTCGCACCGGGCGACGTCGACTGCAGTACACGAGTGCAATATGGCAAGATTTTCATCGCGTGTTGTATTAATTAAATTTTGATATGTATATTTCAGAAGTTTCCGCGGAAATCTAAATTATATTCAACGTAATAAAACTAAATTAATTTTTGAAATTATTTAAATATTCGTTTTTAAACACATTATTTCCTAAAATAATAATATTATTATTTATTTTGCAAGTTATTACTGTTAATAAATCATTTTAAAAATTTCTTTGAGCATAATTGCAAGTTGCACGTGCCATCCCATTACTTTACAGCGATATTCCGGCTATTTTCAGCAGAACACGTACCAGTGTCGTGTGTCGGCCACACAAGTTTATTATTTTACGAGGGGTCTTCGTGCCAGAAACTATAACTCAAAATCAATGCTGCAGTTTGCACCGGGACACATAAAAATGGGTAGAAAAGTCTTCGCCAACTTCGCACAAATATCATGGGATGCATTTTGCAAACAGGAACATTTCTTCTCCGACACGTAAACTTTTCAGATTGTACGCAAATTTATGGCGCACCTCCTCTAGGATTCGGTACACGTGTAGTGGAACGGATTTTGAATAAAATTTTAGAAATCCATGAGCGAAAACTGAAATTATTTTCCGGTAATTCAGTACGTCAATGGCGGTGAAAGGTAAGCCGGAAAGTCCACATTTGGAGGAGATTCAATACCTCATTACAAATTTAATTAAAACTGATGCTGTGAGAGGAATGCTGGCTGCACTTTGTTATAATGCACTTATCGTGGTTTTAATAATAATTAGTAAACATATAAATATAATATTCAGACTGAAGCAAACGCTGTATACATATTCGTGAAAGTGCAATGGAAAAGTTTAATTATTTATGCATTGTCAATTAGGAGCTTTTTAACTAGTGATTCGAGTTTCGTTATTTGAATGCTTCTATAAAATATATAAAATATATAAATAAAACTCCCACGGGATGATTTCATTACTGAGTCCATTTTTCATTAGAATTATATGAACACATTTTGCATATCAATAAAAAATAATATTTATATATTTATTTCGATAGCTACTATATATAGAAGGAAACAAGTCTATCATGAAATGAGAAAATAAGCCTGAAAGAATGAGAGAATATATTATTTCAGTTTAATACAGAATCATAATAGGCTATTATTATTAAAAAAAAAATAGAATGAATATTATTTTCAGCATAATTTATTTCTCATTTATATATTTAAAATTGTGACTTATTTTTATTAAAACAAATATGGTTTTATGTGTTTATATATTTTGAAAGTAGATAAATACATTTTATTTAACGATGCATATAACTCCTCCACATTTTTAATATTTCAAAATATGATACATTTTATTCGAAATATGATGCATATTTAGAATAAAAATAGTTTTTTATAATACCCTTTATAATTAGGTCCATGTTTTGGATTTTTACTTATCAATATAAGGCATAAATGACTCAGCGATGTACCGCCGCAGACTGAGCTTAGAAAATGTGTCAATCGCACGTTTCACTCGCACTCGGCACATCGTACCGGATGCGAGCGAAAAAAAAAACCATCGCACTCGTGGCAGCAGAAGGAAATATTGTTGATATTTTTTTTTGCCTTTTCGGACAATTTCGGTCAACGATTATTTATAATATTGATACTTTTTTTGACAAATACAAAAAGTTTATCACATGTAGGATTTATATTAAAATAGTTATTCGAGAAAAAAACCTTGGGGTCGCCAAAACATCCATCAGGACTCCTAGGTTAAATGAATTTCAGCTAAAAATAATATATTAAAAAATTCGTAAGAAAAAATAAATCTTTTAAACATAGCCTAAAATGCATGTTTCATCTGGATGATAAACCAAGCCAATATGCACCATCTTGGCTTCAGTATGCCGCTAATGTACCGTGAAAAAAGTGGGGGTATGGCTCTTACGCCAAAAGGCGTGAACGGCTCATAACGCTTGGCTATGAAATCACGCCAAAAGGCGTGAACGGCTCATAAAGTGTTAATAATCTAATTAAAAAATTGAATGCCTATATTGATTGGAATAATGAGTTCAATAATTTAGAGGCTTTTTCTAATTCTTTTATTTATTTATACTGTTAATATGAAAATGAGTTGATTATTAATATTAATAACGTAACATCTGTTTCAATTTAATAGTATATTATATTATTTTTTTAAAATAAAATGGGGCTATATGTTTTTAAATATCTAATCAACTATTAACTAAGAGATTAGAGATAGGGACTATTTAACTTAGTTGACAAATGCGTTTATTTACTGTAATGACATTCTATTACTTTATTATTCATATTTTGAGCAAAGTAATTTTTAAAATATATCTACAGTGTAAAACAATAAATAATAAAAATAAATGTAATTTAAATTCAATGTATTTGTTGGGCGGAAAAATAGCGGTTTTCAGACCACCCATCATCGGAAAACTCATCCTATCCGATTTCCATCCCGTCGATATGTAACTATCACCCCTTTCCCATATAAACACATTGTTTACTGTGCTGTAATGTTTTCGCAACGTTCGGTTTTTGCACAGCGGTCCCATTATTGTTGGTAATGAAAATAATGCGATAAATTATGCGTTTCTGTTTCGATGGCTCGCAATTACGCACCGGGCCCGCCGGTGAACAATGCGTTTAGTCGAAACGTTGACCACATCGAGCTGTATGATTTGTGCAAACTAATTACACACAACAATATATCGGCACCGATCGGCTGTTTCTACCCAGTCTCCCCACACCTACACTCCCAGCCTCACCGCATATCATTTACGCGAATACATTGAAAAATTAAAGGCTTGTTGCGGCCGCAACCTCACCATATCGACACGGCAATTGATTAATAAATAATAATATTAAATATATAAACTAAGATTAGTTTCACATGATCCCAACTTTTCAATTCGTCCGCAATCCGCAATCAATCGCCAATATACTTTGCCCAGTGATTGCGAAACCGACAATGTGTCGGTAATGGATGCACAGTGGGCCCGGCTAGCGATCATGGCCACAGTGCCGAACCAATTGGACCGATAAAATATACGGCCATTGTTTTCTGCTAGGGGGCTCTCTGATGCATTTTTATTGCAGCGCGAATAAATTCGCAGACGCTTTTTAACAACCCCCAGCCACCAGCTTGTTTATTGCAAATCCGATCTCCATAAATGTACGGATTTTGCGAGCTAGCAATCAAATGGTGGGATGGTATATAAATAGATATATTCTATCTTAAATTTATATATTGTAGTAAACTCAAATATTAAAAAAACTCTACAAAAATATTTCAAAGTAATCTTATAAAATTATTAATAGACGCATACGATGTACAAATAAAGTAAAACACTCATAGAAAAAATAGGTAGAAGAAATAAATTATCCATTAAAATAAAAAAATAAAAATTATCTCAACCCTTGATGAGTATAAACGTACGTGTACGTTCCAGATGGAGCATCAGCGTACACATACGCTACACGCCCTGGAGCCTTATTTTTAATAGCACGCTTTAATTTTCAGATAATATACTATATATTATTTTTTTATAAATATTAAATAGGTTTATCAATAATATGTCATAATTATTTTAATTTTATCACTAATTTTTAGATAACAAAAAAAAATATTGCGAAAAAATTATTCGTAAAATAAAACAAATTTATAAATAGCTGTGTCTGGCCTCGAATGCAAATAGCAACTCCTTTGGCACTTCCTAGAATTATTATGTATTGTAAAGCATAATAAAGATTTTTCTTATATTGCGCTGTTCAAGTCCCATTGATAAAATGTTGTAAATAAATAAATCGCATAATGGGGTCAAAATTCAGGTCGTTATATTCGATTCGATTGAATTTATTATGCCTTTATATAGTATTGATATTTGTAATGAAAAGCTAGTGAATCTTGTATTTGTTTTTTATTATTTTTAAAGTATAAAAAGCATACAAATATCGCATAAACTTGCCGAATAAAAAATGCTTTTTTTTAATTGAGAGCGAATATGAGATTTAAATATTATAGAGATCTGAATTATATATTAATTATTAGATATTATCACGCTTAATGCATATAATCATTATCAGGGGAAGACAGCGAAATCCCTAAATTTAGTGTATTAAATATTTACAATACTAAAATAAATAAAAAAGGCTGGGGGCGACTATTTTTTAAATTTATTTTAAAAATTGTAAAATATTAACTCTTAAATCTCAAACATATCCCAATACTAATCCTAGCTACACAGAAAAATATTACATTTCTCGACTTTTCTTAATTCATTTTTAGCTAATAATTCCTAAGAAATGTAAAAAAAATGTAGGACATGTATTTTTTTACAGAAAATATGTATAATTTCTATTATTATTTGACTACTTCTTTCTATTCTCTATTGTTTGGATAAGTAAATTTTAAGCAGATTAATAGATAATATAATTTACTTAGATTTTATAAAAATGTAATAATCAAACGTAAAATCTCAGAAAAATTAATAGAAGTGGCAAAACATTTAAATTCCTTACGATTTCTAAGCCTCATTAATAAATCATGAGAATACAATCGAAATGCGTTTTTAATAAATAAATAATGAATTATTATGAAAGTTAAGTATTAGAAGTATCTGTTCAATTTGTACAGGTTTAGAGTTGAAATAATTCAATGGAAAGAAATTAAACAAAAAAAGTAATATATCTATGACTTTGCTTTTTATATCTATTTATATTGCATCTGATTTACTTTTATTCAGTTTTATACAAATATTAAAAATATAATTCTTAAACAAATTAATTATGTACTATGAAATACGAATATATTAGGCTACCAATGAAAAAACATGTTTTTTTAAAATATGTATTATTGTAGTGAATTAATTTATTCTTTTATTAAACATTATTTAAGGAAAAACGTAAGTTATCAGACAAAATCAAATAATAAGTTTACCAAATTTTACGTTAGTTTTAGATAATGAAATATATTCTTAACATTTTTTACACGGTAGATATTTTCTACCAAAAAACTTGGTATAAAAAAGGATTGTAAAAGTAATAGAATTCATAGAAAAACCGCAGATTTTTATCACTTGATTGAAAGAACCATGTGATTTTAAAAACAACATTGTATTGTAGAAATCGTGGCACTGATAAAAACCTAAAATATATTTAAACAAAATATTATTAAAGACTCGTATAATGGAATCTAATGAAGCTTTTTATTTATTATTACTTTCCTGTGTTGAATTTATTATTATTATAAAATCCGTTATCCACCTCTGAGTTTTTGTTTCACAAGTTATTTATATATTTCTTGATATCCAGCTATACAAATCTGCAGGTCCCGTTAGTATTTTAAAGTTTATTCTAGGTCAGAATCATAAGTGAGAGAATGCTCTTCGATACTCTTCGCAAACTTTAAGCCCTCGTAAATTAAAGCAGCTGTTATATTCATGAGAAATTTCACTATTTTGTTTAGATTTTTACTCCTTGGTCATTGGCTATTGTGACATAAAATCATAACCTTTAAACCCTTTCAATGCGGCGAGTCTAAACACGATTCTGCATCTGAGTGCGGCGCCGTTTTTGGACCAAATTATTTTTTTAGTGAGGTAAATTTGTATTCGCCGTTTACCGTTATATTAGACCATTTTCCTATAAGAGATTTATGCAAACATGTTGATTAGGATATGTTCTTCCATCTCAACTAAAAAAATAAACTCGATTCGCTGTATTTTCGTAATAAATCCGAACAAAATCAATTGCTCAAACAGAGTTAAATTGAAAAAAATGGGAATGCGAATCAAAATCAAAATGCGAAATGCAATTTTCTTATACCTTCACATCCGTACACGTGTAGATGAAACATAATGTACGAGGAACACCCTTAGCAACCCCTGAGCCGAGATACGTCGCCAATACTACCGCGGAGATTTGAATGGTTACTATTCATATTTACATATTACATGTAAGTTCCTATAAATTTCTTGTAATATATTTGTATATTTAAGCTGTGTTTATTAGCTGATTTTTAAAACAAACACCATCACTTAACTCAGTCTAGTTTATATGCAACGACAAGTTAAAGTTTTAAAGAATCTCGCGCATGTACGACATGCGGCCGCACCCTGACACGATTTGTATGCGCATGTACGTCATGCGCCCCGCACTGAAAGGGTTAACATAATGAATGCCGTGATGTTTAAAAAATAGTCCAGTCTTTTATCGAATAATAATTAAAAGCGAAAATCGAGCGTATAAATACAAACGACGATTTTCTTATGAAATTATTTTTCAATCACAATCAATCAATATCTGATAGTTTTCCCAAGTTCTTACTATGTATATTTATTTATAAAGTGCTATTTTTATCTCGATAGTAAAAACGCAATAAAGCACTTCTACGACAACGTAATAATCTTCGACACGTATAAACATTTATTGCAGTGTTGCATACCCCATGCAATACCATCAACATTACAGTCCATATAAAATATCCTGGAATTATATATGATGCAAAAATAAATCTACATATTTTCAGGAGTTTCCTTGCCTTGTTTCAGGATCCCTTACAGCGACACAACCAAGGTGAATCAGACCAATCACATCAGGAAATCTGATTCTCTCCTCCATCACCAGTCGGGCAAGAGCTACAACGTTAAGGTCGGCATATACGGATGGCGCAAAAGGTGTCTCTATCTCCTCATCTTGGGGCTCATGGTTATGATGATCATAAACTTGGCGCTAACCCTGTGGATATTGAAAGTTATGGACTTTAACATGGTGAGCGAAGCCCGTTTATCATGTTTATGTACGCTTAACGGGTTAACGCACTGATAATGGCTGTAATTCATGCATTTTTTTTAAAGGACGGAATGGGTCAGCTGAGGATAGTACCGGGTGGTCTGCAACTGTTGGGACAGGCTATGATCCTGGATTCGTTGTATGCATCTACGTTGAGATCGCGCAGGGGTCAACCTATTACGATAGAGTCTTCTAGAAATTTTACAATTATGACCAAGAACGACGATGGACATACAACGAACAAATTATACTTAGGTCAGTAGTCAAATTTAATAATAAATCCTAATTTAATTTCATATGTTATTTTTATTGATTAGGCAATGAGAAAATTGAATGCACGACGAACATGCTGAAGATAACGGATACCAGAGGGACGTTGCTATTTTCTGCAACTCCAGATGCAATAGAGATCGGCGCTGATTCGCTAAAAGTCTCCGGATTGGGGGGTGCTGTTTTCAGTGGTTCGGTTCAAACAACTTTAGTAAGGACATCGCCCGGAAATCAATTACTGTGAGTGAAATATATCTTTTTAAAATTTAATATATATTTTTAATAATAAGTTTTCATAAAAATGAAATTAATTATGTTTAATAAAAAAAATATTTTTTATAACAACTGAAATATTTAATAACACATGAAATACGTTCTAATTAATTTAGGTTTCGTTGCTTAAAATCGTATACGCCCATCCCTCTATTAATGCGAGTTTTTTATCCGATTTTCAACTAACGCAATTTAAATAAATAGTGTAAAAAAATATGTTTTTAAATATTACGAAAGCTTTTCTTACTTATACATTATTAAACAAGATACTACAATATCTCATCACGCTATGAAAATATAAAATCATCTTTGGGAACGAATCTTTAGTAGATCTGAAGTCTCTTTATAATCTCAAAATTGCATCTGGTGATTCGAAAACCGCGATGTATTTTTTACAAAAATAGGGGACAATTAAAAAATTATATATATACGCCGAATCAGGTATATAATTCCGATGAAACTGGATCATCGGCATTATGTGACCGTATTATTGGGAGGAAAATCAGGGACAATACGTGGAACATCGGTGACAAATTATTAATACTAATATTATTTAGTTATACTAATATTATTTATTTATTAATATTTATTAATACTTATATTATTTAGTATTTACCTTCGCCTTATTTTTTTTATATTTTAAATAAAATATGAGCGAAAGATACTTATTTAATTTTTAATATTCCACAGTACCCCCAAATAATTTACTCACGAGGGGCCACTTCAAAAGAGCCTTTTTAATATTATGTAAAAAATAAATACAGAGTATTTGTACGTTTCGTATTATTTAAAAAAAAATCTTGTAAATACGCAAAGTATAGTTAACGTAATTATAATGGACGAAAATGCCTAGAAAGAATCTAATCAAATTTAAAAAACTGCTAGTATTTTTGAGGCGTGAAGCGATTAAATATCAGTTTTGTTATTATGTTTTTATATAAACTATTAATCAACATTCCCTATTTCTGAGAAACATGACCATGTACATGATTCTCCTTATAGATGACCATGGAAATGGTGTTCATTAGAATATATAGTAAAGCAGTGGTTTCTCGTTCTCGCAGTATTTTTTTTATACTGAAGAGCGCTGCTGCTTGCTTTCTAGCTTATATTTTTGACAATTATTTTTTTGTGAAATAAAGGTCGTCAACCTTCATCCCACTCTTCTGTTGACCAGTATCAGAATTCTTTAGAATGGTCACCTATCGGAGTACTATCTGCGTTCAAAAGCGGTTAATTTGACAATCATAATTCGATAAAAAACCAAAGAATCGAACGATGATAATTTATTGCAATAATGAATTCGGTGATCGATCGATCAACTGAGTTCTCTAACCAAGATCATAGAAGGATATAAACATGGACAATAGTTCTCTGCATTGAAGGGCTCGAATGACCATATCAAATGCTTAAGAAATAATTTGTTTTAGAAACAAAAGGATAAATGTTTAAGTACTTTTCTAGTCATCCACATAATATTTAACATCCTTATGTTAATTTCGCAATTTTATAATCAAATAATATTTAGATAATTCAACCATTAAATCAGGGATCATCTCAACATTGAAATAATATTGCATTAAATATATCTTTTCGGAAAACATTTACAATAAGATTTACAATAATAGTATCTATCGTGTAAATCGAGAGAGGCGTACGTCATAACCAATTAATTTAAAAATCTTCTTCAGAGTAGTATAGATTTAAAATAAATATCTAATATTGTTATGGTACGTTTATATTAATACAATATTTAAATAACCCACTTAAAGCATTACATTGCAATATATAAAGAAAAATTCTGAACACTTTTCTGAAAAGTATCACATTTCTACATTTTTCTCGAAATATATACGCATATCATTTTTTTTCGTCTGAATGTTTATCGGATTATTCATACGCGAAAACATTCTCCTATAAATTCCCTCATCCCTTCTGCGTATTTGAGGGCAATCCTGTTAGGGGTGCGAATAACCCCTCGTAAGGTCAAGATTGATCGAAATAAAGATAAGAGGATGATGGAGATCTTTGAATATCGTTCAGCTCTAACCCCTGTTTCGGAAAATATATACGAATTATCATATCTTGAATATATACATTTTTATTTATCAGACTGGAATCTCCGACGAGATCATTGGAGATGAGGGCGGCTCAATCAATAAAAATAGAATCCAGAGCTGGCGATATAACAGCTTCCTGTTTGACCAGTTTAAAGCTGCAATCGATCGCTGGAGCGGTAAGTAATTAAAAGTTTAACACGTTAGATCAGTATAGAGCTTCTATGAAAAATATTTTCAGGTGAGACTCGAAGCTGCCAGTATATTTATGCCAAAATTAAAATCTGCACTACCATTGCCGCCGACAACGTCGCATACGCGTGATCCTCATCATCATGATATTTACCAACTATGTGCCTGTGCCAATGGAAAATTGTTCTTAGCATCTCCCCATGGCATATGTGCTGCAAAAGAAGACAGTTACACCTGCCGATGATCCAAATTCCGTAAAAGATAGACAATCACTGATCAAGTTATAGTGTTAACACAGAAAATGTCCCCTGTACAGTGCCGCTACTATTAAACCTGTTGAATTATTAAATAAAAATATATATATATATATATAAATTAATTAACATACGAAAAAAATATTAAATCAATGTTGATCAAGGAAAAGTATTAAAAAAAATATTTTAAACTAATGTTCATTTGACTACGAATGACGATAAAATTATTGTTGAGCTTATAAATGTATATCAGTATTGTAATATTTACAAGATTTTTTAGTATTTGTGTGATAATTATCAGTTGTTAGTCGAAAAAAAAAATGTATCGTGGCAATAACATGTCAAATTATTAAATTTAACATATACTTACTTTAATGTACATTTTTTGGTTATTTGTATGTATGTAATCTACTTATTCACGATTTGACTGAAAATTTTATGAAAAATATGTTTAATATATATGATATATTTAATGAATGTGGTAAAAATTGTTACTGTAAAAATTACTCATATTGATTAGGTGAATACAATAATTTAGGCATTCGATGTCGCTTTATACCGCCTTGTAAATATAATAATGTCAACCTGTAAATATGACCATGTATATAAAATTGAAAAAGGGTTAAAAATAAAATTATGATATCGAAAAATTGTTGAAATTGGTGTTTTATTTTATTTTCACTAAATTAAATTATTATTATAAATAATAAAGCCCTTAATTGGATTTGCTATGGTTTAGCTTAAAGTAATGGTAAATGATGATGATACTTTGGCCATTTAATTCTTTATGGGTTTGGGCCTCGATGTTTTATTTTACTTATTGGTCTTGTCCCATTCCCTCGGTGCCTTGAAATCTTCCAGTCATTCGAACCATTATCTTTTTTGCACAATAATACTCTGAAGGCTCTGTCTAGAGTAGGCCTGGCCAAACTATGGTTCACGGGTCACATATGGCCTGCCATGAGTTTTTAATGGCTCGCGAGTCTTTAATCGCATTTTTATTTTTTGTATTTGGTTTATGCTCCGCTTTTAATGAAATAAAAAATAATAGTATTTTCAACAATCTAATAAAAAATACTATTAAGAGCTTGAATAAATTTTAAGTAAGTGTTAAAAGATCTATAATGGTTTATAAGTCTCATTAAAGTATTACAAGTTAAAATAAATTTATCCTGGTGATAAGTAATGTTGATCTAGAAAAAATCCCCGAGGTTTTCAAAATCTGGGTGTGGTCAGAGATAGTTTTAGAATTAGTAGTTCAGCTCTACGAAAGAGAAAGCCACTGTATATCAGTGGTATACGGTGGACTTGATGTTGGGTGTGATGAATGGGGAAAAATATATATAAAAAAATACTGTTTTTTTTAATGAATTTTATTATTGTTTATACAATAATTCTATTTTTGGTTTTTGCGACATAAATTTTTCAATGGAATTATCGTAAAGTGTGCCTTTCTGTTTTAGTTTTATGAGTATTTTTTTTCCATTGATATTAAATAATATTCTTGATATATCCTTGAAAAAAACTGTATTGTTTTTTTCCACATTCAGCACACCCAACATCAACACCACCGTACGCCCCTGCTGTACATGTCGAGCTGTTCATTTTAAGCCTAGATTTTTCTGTGGATTTAGATCTCTACTTTACTGCTGTTTAAAAATCTTAAATAATATTTTTTTTACATGTTAAATCAATAATTTATTACGCTTCCGTTTAAGATCTATTATATCCCTAGATCTTTTTTCTAACGGAACAGAATAGATAAATGATTATTTGCATTTTTTGTAATCGTTTTTCTATCAAACAATATGTTGGAAAATGATTTTTTTTCGGTCCTCAGATGCATTTTTTTTAATTTTAAGCAACTGTTATCAATTTTCAGGATGTCTTTTTATTTTGGGGTCGGTGTCCTTTAAGCTTTTCCTTTAATTTTACCAGTCATAGTGCCGCCTGTCACGTATTTTATTATTGCTAATATTATTTAGTAATTTCACCAAATTATATTTTGTATTTATATTTTAAATAAAATAAGTGTAAAATCCCCTTTTTTAATTTTTATTATTATTTTAATATCATGCAGCACCCCCAAAATATTTTACCCACGAACCGCCATTTATTGCTAGTAATAATTAAGCTAATACAAAATCAACTTACATATCGATTTTAATGAAAAAGACGTGAGAATAAGAGAAAGAATAAAAAAAAAATGGTCATTGTCCTCTAAAATCTCTTGCATTTTTTTTATAGGATAAGGATAATAAAGGTTTTTTTCAAAAAACTAAGTAGGCTGTAGATAACAATCGCGGATGATGATTTACACACTTGACCCCGATATGTATTAATTACCGAGACATGAAGCCATTTATACGCCATTGTAGAAAATACCTAATTCCTTCAAGTAGAGACGCCGAAGGAATTTTCTCAGCAACGCAAGGGAGTGTGTCTCGTTACTCTGATACCGCAGAATGGTGAAGGTTCGCGAATACTAGCGATTAAACAATGCAGGCGTCCTCATCAAACTTCTATACCAGATTTATGGAATAGAATAATCCGGTATATGTCAGCCAGAATGTTCTTTCTGTCTGATCCTCCCCACCCCCGACTCTCACTCCTCCCCGGTTCTTCCTTCTGGAGACGTTCACACACAATATTCAGAGTTAATGCTTTGTATTAATGCGACACGCCTGCCCGCCAGCCGGCTTATGGATGTACTCTTTTATCCCTAGTGAGGACTCTCTCAACCGTCACACGTACACCCCCTTCCTCCCAGCCTTGAATATGGAAGAGCAACACTGCTTTTGAATTTAATTCCGGATTATTATGAGCAGAAATGGGTAGATATAAAACAGTCGCTGAGAGTGAGAATCAAATATGATAAATTAAAAAAAAAATAATACGAAACACTTTTCATTTATCTAAAACTAGATGCCATTTTATTAAAAAAAATAGGCAATCAAATGTATATCTAGATGTTTGAATAATTAATCGGTGTTTGACGTTGCCATATGGCAACGTTTGTTTGTTTTGAGTTAAATGTATTTAAAATTAAACATTTTGAGTTGTTTTCGCATCAATTAATCGAGGGCACGCTGAGCGACTCGCCGGAATTCCATTGGCGCTAAATTGAATCGGGCGCTTCCGATTTGAAAATTGCAATTCGGCGCCGGTAAGCCCCGGGGCGATAGACAAAAGCCCCGTTTTAAGGAGGACCACTTAAAAATATAATGCAATAATCTCTGGTGCTAGCTCCCATTTCGGCGAGCTTTACAGCCAATTTCAGCTGAAAAAACTCAATGCTCGGCGCTGATATCGCCGACGCTCTCCGACGCCCCTAAGCCGCTAGCTAAACTTGGAGATTGTCTGCCTCTCGCTCGCTCAGATTCGTTTGTAATTTCAAACCGTTCGCGTTTTCCGTATACAATTTATCATTCGCAATTTTATGGAAAAACGAGTAATGAAAATTCATATGAGTACACAACCCGATTCTCTTTTTACACCGTTCAAGAAAAGATACTATATATTTTTTATCACCGATTCGTTATTTTAAATCATTCGGAGCATATTCTCAGTGTTAAAATGCATTAAATATTTTAATTAAAATAAAATGTGGCATTTGTCTAAATATTAAAATCCATGGGCATTCCCTAATCCCATAAAAATAAAATATTCCATCCCTTTCAATATACCCCAAGCCTGTGTTAACACTTCCAAATGAATAATTTACTCCGCTCCGTGCAGCTCGGTTCCAATTTCGTCTGATTCTTCTTTTGTATGTGCCCCGAGCCAAATTGCACGGATTAACTCAATAAAACGGGACTTAACTGTTTTATAATTATTACAAAGAGGGGTAGAGTATCCCGAAAAAAGCTGCGATAACCCAGCGAAAGTTTCGCATTGTTATTGATATTTTTTAAAGTGCCCAATGAATTTTCAAAGCTGTACACGCAACGGCATTGTTTGCTGAATGTTTGATGAGTTTTTATTTTCGGTATAATATCGTAAAAAATATAGTCGAGTGGATAGATCGAGCAATATTAATAAGTAATTTTACATGTAAAAAATTTAAAACAACGGCTAAATGAATTGAAAAATTTGATTAAAAAATATGCATGTTTTCAATTTCACTCTTAACTTGAAATAAATATTTTTTTGTTTAATATAAATAATTTAAATTAAACCCTTATTGAATTTAAATGTATTTAAATATAGCCCGAGGACACAGAATTTTTTTTAAAGTCTGAAATCCCAAAAATCAAGATTTAATAAATAATAATTTAATATCTTTGTATTCATATTTTTAATAGTTATGACTAAATTTTTAATCTGTAGAAACTGCACTTGACGTGAGAAAAATGGACACAAACCAGTGGTAAGTTTATATGAATTTTATTAAATAAATGACATATTTTTATTAAACTTTATTAATGATTAATTAATAACAAAAAAAATATTTTTTCAAATATAATATACGCTAGTGTATCAGAAGTAAATAAAAATGTGAAATATAGTAATATTAACCTCTGAATAATTGTTTTATATGAGGACGCACAGATGATGAAACTTTTTCAAAAACAATGCAAAGACATCTCTATAGTTTTGAGCTTCACAAAAGAGTTGAAAAAAAAGATCTTTTGCCTAAGTTTCAGAAACAACGCCGATATAATTGGATTGTTAAAAACTATAACTGAAGCCTTTTAGAAAAACGTATTTTTCTGAGGAATGCTGATACTGCTGATTTAGTTATAGTGGATGAGTATGAGTGGAAAGGCGTTCTGCAGAACAATTAAAGGATAATTGTTTTCCAAAATACTGTTACGCTAATGGAAGATGGAGCTCTTCGCCATAAGTCTGGTATAATGACTTACTTGAAAGACGACCAAAGTCTCCTTATTTTGCCTTAGCCTAAATAGTCTACAAATATAACTCCCAATCGAAAACGTTAGGCATTTATTATAAATTAATAAGCACAAAAAAATCCGAAAATTCAATTGTAAAAATTAGTTAATGATGCTTTTAACTGATAAATGGACTAAAATCTCACAAGAGTCCATTCTTCACTAAAGAGATATTAAGCACAGCAGGATTAAGCCACTTCTGGACTAGACAAAAGGATTGATTTAACACTTTATGAGCCGTTCACGCCTTTTGGCGTGATTTTGTAGCCAAGCGTTATGAGCCGTTCACGCCTTTTGGCGTGAGAGTCATACCCCCACTTGGGATTTTTTTTTCTGATAACGATGCTTAATGTAATTCTACTATTTGACCACAGATGGATACACGTGCATGTTAGCTTGGATTATCATCACATGAAACCATGCGGCCCCCAGGCTAGGTTTGATGTAAAACCTTGCGACTCATAAAGTGTTAATATTGACTACTAAGAAAACTAATAAATATTTTTTGGCCTAATATGGCGAGTCTATCTATATTTTTAACAAACTTAGAAATATACTAAACTGTTCTTGTAAGAATTTTTCAGTCATGAAAGAATGATGAAATATTCAATTTTTTATATGGTTTATTGGTTCAAAAACTTCTCCCAGGATCCAACAATTTGTCGATTAAAATAATTATAGTCCCAGCTTTTCATCACCGGTTTTAAAAAAATATATTTTCAGTGATTGTTTTTACATCCTTGTCTTTTCCATAGCAATACAGTGTCAACATATTTTACAATGAATATTTTTAAATAGATAAAAAAAAGCCTTGAAATATTAGCGTCAGAACGTTGAAAAGAAAACTGAGGTTGATTGAAAATTCTCTGAATTAAAATATGAAAATTATGAAACGCCAAACGAATACACCAAAATAAAAAACACATTGTTATGAAGAAAAAATTACAGTTATTAATTTAAACTTTATTTAAGTGTTATTAAAAATATTTTATATCATTTATGTATTTTTTAAATTCTAAAATGCAAGTAAGTGGCTAGACCGAATTTATGTAAAGAAAGAATATTTAATTACTTGAGATTAGTTTAAAAGTTTAGAAAATGGAGAACTTATGAGCAGCATATGAATTGTTAATTTGTCTCTAAGAATTGATTTTAGATAACAAAGCTTGTGAAAGTTTTAGGTAAATATGTATTATATTGAGAAAAGTTTAACATAATTGATTTACATATACAAAATTTATAAAGTAATCATAAAAAATAGAAAATCGAACAATTTAATTGATTAAATTAAATCATATTAATATTATTATAAAATGGATTGCAATAATTATATCTTGTTCTAAATGCCTCAAGTTAAAATTAGTCCTGAATCAGAATCAGGGTTGGGTAAAATTTCACGATAATTTTATTTTAATTCTCAATCTCGATTCGGGCCCCGGTTTTATTCTCGGCTACGTAATAATAGGGGATGGCTAATATCTCTAATCAAAAACAGAATCGCTACCAGCCCCTACGAATCCCAGACACTTGAAATTATTTCGGTGATTAGTAGTCGTTTCGAGCTGGGGTTACTAAATTAGTTTTCGATTGCGCCATGGAAAGTCGAGCAACAAAATTGTTTTCGCTTCCGTTTCACGCCATATTCATTTCCTCTTACTAAAAGTTTCGACTTTGTAATGCACACACGCACACACACACATTAAAAATGTGATTTTACATAATAAAACTATGTGCCGAAATCGATTATTTAAAAATAATATGCGAAGCACTCTGTATATGCACGTTAGTAACAGATGGAACATTTGTATGACGAATAATTTTCTCCTCTGAAGTATTCAAAGTTTTCCCTACTGAAGGAGTTTCCCGTAAAGAGTGTCCGCGTTTTTTTTTTTGTATTTTCATTTTTGTTACTATTTACCATTGCTTGAGCGAGTTTTCTCAAACAAAAATATTTGACAAATGCACAGATTCAACTTTAAATATTAATACCATAAATCCAGTCCTTTATAGAGATAATTCTTGAAAAATTTACGACCGGTAATTACGGTTTAATTTTTTTTATTTTTATTATAGTGCATGATTCGGATATAAATTTTTGTATGAGGGTTGCATGAATAGTTAACAGTTCGCTGGATAATGTGTCTTCTTTTATGTGACAAGCAAATGTTTTATTGGGTTAGTTGCGACGAGCGCATCAGACTGCACGTGTTGCACGTAATTCCGGAAAACCTAGGACTGTGATGAATTAGGGACGAAAATAGGCGATTAAAATTACAATTGCAATTAATTTAAATAATACATTGTAATAAAATTAAAATAATCCGCATATTATAATTTAAAATTTATTATAAAATTAAAAAGGATTCTATTCAGGGTCACTTTGGAAACATTTTCTACACACCAGTCATTAATTTCGGATCCTGAATTTCCACACACTCGCCGAGATCACGTATCGGCTCGAACAAACAAAAATCGAATCGGCAAATAGCAGCGCCTCCCAAAGTGTGCGCCACCGAGACGTGATATTCCAGGAATGGCCCCTGAGTTTCCTGGCTGCGCCGTCCAGGATGGCTCCACTCCAGCTTCCGCCGCCTTGTCGGATGCCGTAAAGAACTGAGTCAGGTAGACCAGCCATAAATTATTCCAAGACGTTGCCAGAGCGTAGACACATAGGTACCTGCCGGTAATTAGATGTCCCTACATGTCCCCGACGACAGTTCTCGGCTCTTCCAACTTTCTCATTTAATTACGCGATGGAGCTTCGTGACCGTGAAACTATGAAAAAATGTCAAATTAAAAGTATAATTGTTTTAATTAACTTTGAAGCTATTTTACTGAATATTTCTGAATGCTAAAATAAAATGAAACCGTTATACTATTTAAATATTTTATTAAAGTTTATGCTTGAAAAAAATCATTGTTTATTATTTAGTTGAAAAACATTATTATTAAAAAAAACAGAATAGAATAAATACAATATAATTTCATTTTAAATTTTCTAAAAGCTCTAATTTTTTTTTTATATTTAATCCACATTGATTAATGTTTCCCAACACATTGTAAACAGTAGTCAGTGAGTGTTTGATTGCGACAAATGATATTTTTTCATTTATTAAATTCCCAATCTCTTTCTCTTTTGGTTTAAATTTCAAATCTCGATGCTTTTTTATCGATATTTTCAAAGCTTTGTAAATTTTTTATCAGTTGACATATTTTAAATATATTACTTAATATAATAAATATATTTAAGTAAATTCAGAGTTGAATCTAGTAGATTCATTTAAGAAATAATCACTGGTATTATCTTATAACAGCACTTTTAATTTGGCAAATTCTTACTTTTCAAAAAATCGCTCTTTTCTGGAACCCATTTAGTTTGAACGAATCTTCAAAGATCTTTCTATCCTTTCATGCTCCTCTCCAGTGTCGGATTTGGCGGAAAGTGGACTAAGCGGCCGCGAAAGCTTCAGAATACCAAGAGGTAAAATGCTAAAAAAATGAACAAATATGAACAAATGTTGACAGTGATTTTGAATACTCTTTTACAAAGAAAAAATGCTACAAGTAAATTACTGCAACAACTCATTAGAAAATTTTATCGAGAAAATATAAAATTATTTTTAATGAAAACAAACACGTCGGACATGAATTTACTTAAAAAAAACTTAATATTTACTTAAATTTATTATATATGTGATAACAACAAGGCAGAACTATCTGAAAAAACTTAGATCCTTCACGAATAATTTTTGGATTAGAGTTTATTCGAAAAATAAAAAAGAGTTTTCTGTTGAGAGGGTCATGTCCGGTGAATACAAAGCCTGGATATATAACAGTGTAGATTTTATATTTTTTATCACAAGTAGAAAATTGTCGAACTATCAAAAAAACGTAAAAGTTATTCAAAAGCCAACATTAAAGTGAGCAAGTATTATCGAAGCCTATCTTAAGATAAATTAAGAATACAACAGCATTTAGATATTTTCAGTTTTTTTTTCGATAATCGCAATTCTTTAAGTAAGACATTTTATTATTGTACATTTTATTATTGCTATAGATATAAAAACCATCGAGTTACAATAAAAGTCTTTAATGAATTTTGGGATACTCTGTATGCTAACTTAACTTAAATATTTTTACCAAAAATATCAAAAAGCTGCCAAACTAAAGTAATCTCTTAATCCCAATATTAAAAAACAGAGTAAATAAAAGATAAACAAAATATCTAATGACAGAGAAATAACTGTTAATGTCATTTATATTCAGGTATTGATGTTATTAAAAATTAATAACTGATTTAAACTTGTTTTTTGATAGCATTTATAATTTAATTAAATATTGTTTTCATTTACTTCTATGAAATTTAAGTCCTTTTTTAAATAAGACCTAGGTTATTTTTTTTATACAGTTTAAAATTCTGAGCCCTGATTTTTTTTTGAAAAATATGCTACACAATATTCATAAAATGAATATTTATTTCTATAGAATAAAAATTAATTATCCGCAATCCTGAATTTACTCAGCGATGAAAAGAAAATTGGCACGTGTGACCTTGTGGAAATTCGCCGGCGACGCATTTTAATGTTTGCCATTTACATTTTTTCGAGTGCCACCCGCTTAATGTCTGAAGCGTTTCACGCTCGCTGAAAACGATGCATTGTTGCTAATGCTTTTCAGGCAATAAATTCATCATGTAATTTTCTCGCATTCTACGCGGCCAAGTGCCGTTTGGTAATGCATTTTTTCCCCGGCTACAGTCCAGACACTCATTAAATTTAGCAATGTGCGAATTTGCCGGAATGCCCCGGCGTACCGCCCTCTCGGTCCCTCTCCGCCGTTCGAGAGCGTCAAGTTTTAATTAAAAACGCAGAATGTACGCTCAAGATGTTCAGGTAAGTTATTTCTCGCATGCACGGGAAAGGAGTCAGTGTTGCCACATAATCTTATTATAAGTCTGCAATCTTTTTAATTACATCTCTCGGCCGTAAGAGTGGAAGCTGAGGACCGTTCACGGCTAAGTAATATCTGCTCTTTTGAGACTGGCGAATCTTGTTCATATTAAATTAGCAACTTGGCTTTCGAAATGGACGACGGCTACTCCGCATAGATCGTATGGAATGTTTTATTATATTTTTATGACGTAAACTTAATTAGCCGATTGCAAATTCATAAATGGGGTACGTTTCATTTCCTTTCTACACCATTGATATGGTATCAGATTGGGAACGTGGATAATCAGTAATAACCCTGCGACGCCAATTTGCCGGTGTAAACCCTGCATTACTATTGCTCTGTAATCACATTTTATATTATGCTTAATCTGAGCGATATAGTAGAAAGGGTACAGGAAAAAATATACGCAAAAATAACTACATACAGAATGGTTTCAATAAAAAATAAAGTTACCTCAAAAAATCTTGTTTTTATTACAAGAAAAGTTTTTGGTAAAATATTAGATTTATTTAATAATTGTATAATCCATTTAATGTCATTTAAAAATTGATTTTTATTATTTTTTATTGATGTTGAATCTGCTTAATTATATTTGATTATCTTTTTACACGGTGATTCGCTTCAAAAACTACCGTGTAAAAAAAAATGCATACACATTTTAAAATATTTGATGGGTTTCCTTATTTGAAACAGATTCAAAGCATTTTACGACTCGATAATAATATCTAATTCATTTAAATATAATATTTAATTATAAATAAAGAAGAAAATTCATATGTATTTTTTAATTTAATTTAAGTTTAATATACATAATAATTTATAAAACATCGTTTTTTAAAACTTTAGTCATTATAAATACGTATTCTTTTTCATTGCTTTAAACCGTGTCAAACAAAAAAGATTAATATTTTAAACCTAGTCGTGTCGATGGGAGCTAAAGGGGAGCCTATTTGGGACCTAAAGTTTATGATTTTTCTCGAATAACTCTTTTAATATGAATACTATATGTCACAAACTTTTTATATTTGTCTAAAAAAAGTCTGAAGAATAAATATAAATAATCATTGACCTTCATTGTCCGCAATTGTAAAAAACATGAAGAATTTATCAATTACTTGACTTGAAATGCTTGGGGTCTACTTTCCATTATAAATAGACCCCTTTCGGACGACGCCGTTGCTTTCGAGCGGCCGTGATGGATCGGTTAAAATGTCTCATTACAAAACCGTGCAAAAAATGAATCACACATATTTATAATATGTAAGTTACTTGTCAAATAATATGTTTTTTTCAGCAAGTAATAATAGTTAATTGTTTAATAATTTAAATTGCTCTATTATTCAATAAAACCTTTAAATAACTATTACATGTTTCAGCGATTTTATTGCCGAATAGAGACAAATCTGTCGTAAAATATTATTAATAAATAATGCCAAAAAAATTAAAAACCTTTAAATATGTTGCTTCGTTTGCAGAAAATTAAAATTAAAAAGGATTAAATGAATCAGGGAATGTAAAAGAAAATGGTTACAAATTTCTTTATTTTTTATTAGCAACCTTATTTGTAACACTTGCTGCATGCAAACACGTCAACACGTGTCATTGATATGAAAATAAATTGCATTACATCATAAAATTACTAAAAACACGACTTAAAACGTCAAGATGACCTAAATATGAGTCATTGCATGGTTTAAAAAAATATATCTTCTAACAGTATATGTAAAATAATTTTATTTTTGTAGGGTTCGATTAAACGTATTATTTTTCAATTTTGGCACGTCTATCTGTATTAATCGAATCATGGAATGTTGTTGCAGGTCGCGTGCCAAGGCACCAAGTCGTAGAGGCTCCCATAACCGGTAAGTGTGGTCGCTGCCGTGATTGCACTTTAATGATAGGTGCCAGCGACGCCGACGCCATAATTCCGTGACGTCGAATCTAGACCAACACCGACGCCTCTCATTTATAACGATTCATATGGAATCGAGCCATGTGCGAGTGCCGAGGAACTGCATATGTGTCGGTTGTAGCATTTGGTTGCAGCATGCACCTGAACGGAACTCGTAAGGATAATGAAGGCAATGGAAAAACTCTCTACTTCCGTTTCATAAGATCGAATTTCTTTTTCACGTGATGCCTTCGTCGTCACAGTATTCGTATCCTTATATATATTGAAATGATTTTGTATAAAAGTAAATGTATGTATACGTATATATAATATATAAGGAAATTCGTTTCGAATGCACGGAAAAATTCTCCCGAAATTCGAAATTAACGAAATTTTTGGATACGCGTGTCAAAAATGGCGCTACAGATACGTATCATAACAAATTACGGCTAATGGCGGACTAAAGCACCGCCGCGGGTCTCTATCAAATGAAAATCTGAGGTTGGGGTCTAATGTCGCCTTGTCACGGGACCTCTATTATGGAAATTGAAGAGAGCAATACGTCAACAACTTTATTATGAATCACTTCTTCAGACTAACCCCCTCCCCACGACGCAATCTATTCCCTGTGCAGATTGAAATGTGACCATGGACAACTTGTGCATTCGTGTCGACGTCGACGACGCCATTAATCGTTAGTACTTCTTGAAAATAAACACTTTTTTATGATTATATGATTTAAAATAGTATATATAATTATTAAAAATAGTTTAAATAAAATAAATTAATTAT
This sequence comes from Philopotamus ludificatus, assembly GCA_022495035.1. Classification (NCBI taxonomy): domain Eukaryota; kingdom Metazoa; phylum Arthropoda; class Insecta; order Trichoptera; family Philopotamidae; genus Philopotamus; species Philopotamus ludificatus. Next base: position 23,031 of record JAGXCT010036340.1, on the reverse strand, counting down.
GTTTACTATAGAATGAGACTAAGGTATCAAAATAATTATTAATCAACATGTAAATATAAAAATAAATAAAATAGTTGTAAAATTTTTAGATAAATAAGTCAAAATATACAAAAAGTACCTTGGATTTCGATATTAATAAATGAATTGTATGTAAATGTCCCGAAATGTTTCAGGTAATTTATTACGAGGTCATAATTAATATTATTAAATCAATAGAGAGTCTTAGTCAAGTTCAACCTAGCCGTGCCGATGGAGTCCATTTGGGAACCCAAGTTTTAGATTTATCTCGATTAACTCTTTTAATAGAAATTTTGCATGTCACAAACTTTTTGTATTTGTCTAAACAATAAATTGACCTTTATGACATGTTTGCAATTCCGAAAAAAATAATAAAATCAACAATATTCGGTGCTATTGCCACGAATGTGTTGTTTTTCTCGCTCGCATCCGGTACGATGTGCCAAGTGCAAGTGAAGCCATGCGATTAACGTATGCGTCGAGAGCTCAGTCTGCGGCAGGACGTCGCCGAGTGCGCTTGTTATTTTCGTGTCATATTGATTATTAAAAAAATCCAAAATTTCAACCAAATATTAACTATTTTTATTCTCAGAATAATCGATTTTTAATAAAAATGTCAATATATTGTTGAAGAATTCATTAATATCTTGACTTAAAATAATTGGGGTCTCTAAGAGACCCCTTCCGGATGACGCAGTTGTTTTCGAACCACTGTGACTGTGATGAATTAAGCTACAAACAACTTTACAAAATAACAATAACAAATTACGAAAAATATTATTATTTGAAATTTTAAAATTTATATTATTAACAGACATGTGAATAAATGAAAATCAACTTCAAGTATTAATTACAGTTATATTATGATAGACTGTTTTTTCATATATAGATTTTATAAAAAATAATGTGCGAGGTTTATAGTGGACTTATTCCACTTTCAAAAAAAACATTCTTCTCACATTATAGTGATAGTTTAACTAGTATTGATAAACTCATAAGGATAGTGTACATCTTTATAATATTATAAAAATGACGTAAGGTATTTATTTATCTAAAAGTTCAAGTCTAAAATTTGTGTACAGAGTAATGTATTTTTAATACTATTATTACTAATTATTATATTTTAATCAGTTTTTCTTTTTCTAAAACTAAATATAAAAAATTGCTAAATATTAGGTATATATTTAGAGTTATTAGACGCTGGATGAATGCCATAAAGTAAATTCCAAAGCCGCACTCATCCATATAACGGTTCGATAAATATTTTTAGGATTCGGAGGTAGTGAGATATAAAACACCCTTTCACCCCCTGACTAGAGAATTCCTTGAATCCGTGTATTATTTTAGCTTAGTAACATTTTATTACCCTAATTCATGATACCAGTAAATATTATTTATCTATTATTAGATATTCAATTCATGAAATGATTAGCTTTCATTTTTAATTCAAATAATAAAATAACGATCTGTTTGTAAGAGTTGTAATTAAATAAATAAATATACTACTGTACTGTAATAAATAAAATACTGAAAATATTCCAAATGTATAGCTTTCAATAATTATGAAAACAATTTCAGCAATTCGCTAACTATCGCATTACATGTTTTACAGACCGATGACGAAAAAAAAATACAAATTCATCCAGATTTCAGTTACTAGTAGGTGGCGTTCAAATTTCCATACAATTTTATGCTACACAGTTCGAAAAATACAAAACCGCAGAATTCATAAATAATATCGAATGCAAAAATTTGTTTTGGTCAACAACAATTGGTAAACCGATCCAACGAACCGTGCTATTATTTCATATTTGAATTTTGATCAATGAAAACATTTGCAGCTCAGTTTCATTGTTAACAACGTGATTTTCGAATGCGATCGGCAAAAAAAAATTAAATGTAAAAAAAAATGTTGAGAAACTGTTATAATGTGAGAATGCAACTATGCGCGGAACAATGTTTGCGGGACTCGGGCCCGGTAATCAACAGACTGTTGATTGAGTTATGGCCGGTTCCCGATCTGCCCACAGGATCCTTGACAAAAGCCAATTAAGTACTTTCCTGTGGCAGAATTAGCTCTTCGGGGGAACCCCTCCGACGTCCGGAAATCCGGGATGCAGTTTGTCCGCTCTCAGATACCGTCCGTCGACAACCTTTTGTTATTCGATAAACGTATTGAAAAGTTTCGAGTCCCGTAATCGGATTTACGACTGCGAAATAATGGCGCCAAAAATTGACTCACTTTGAATTTCCATCGAACATATAAAAACATCTTTTTATGAGAAATATTGTTCTTGATTATTAAATGTAAATAAGTATTTATTAAAAAATGGTAATTATACAAAATTAGAAGAATATAGTCAACCCTATATAGCCCTCCCTGCTATAGAGTGGCGTGTGCGGTAGGCCCTCTTACATTGCTCTCTTCTAGATCGCTATTTTTAAAGCAATTTAATTTTTAAAGCATACTTTATATACTAGCATTATAGGAGTGTTGAATGTATACATTATTTTTTTTATTTTAGATATTAGTTGGACATTTTATAACTTTGTAATTGATATAATATATATTTATTAACTCGTGGTCCCTTACTTGGTGATCCATGGCTCTCAACTGTCCGGTCGGTCGCGTACAGCCTCCGTGACACCTCGACCAGGGGAGGCTTAGGCCCTAGGCCAATAACTCAATTAACCGGAAATGATATATTGGCCGACGCCTAAGCACTTCTGGGTCGGACCACTCGATTATTGTAACCCTTTCGGCTAATTCAATTAACACCGTAAACACCGACAGTCACTCCGATGCCGAGTCGAAATGTTTTCCCGTTTCAAACTCGAAGAGCCCGGGCCCGTATCCTGAAAGTCATACTTCCTGTCGGCGTTTTGTGTACTCGTCCCGAGGATCACAATGCGAGCGGACCACTCTGCCAGATAATCTAATTATTCTGCAAAAGTGAGTTTGCCGAGAAAGTCCAGGCCATATGCGGTGTGAGGCAATCCTCTTTATCTTGTGAATTATTTAATGGGAACAAAACTCAGTTATAGAAGACCGCGCTGTTACCTGAGTGCACTTCTCCGATCCGACGACGCCGACGCCAACTGCAATTTTGTAATTATTTTCTGCATTGTGACGCTTAATTTATTCCGCCTTATTAACTCTTAGACATCTAGAGCAAAGTTTGAAAACCAATGATAATAATATTTTAAATGTATATATCTGGTAAAGAGTAATAAAAAAAAATCATACAAAATTAAGGTCAAAATACTTTTGAAACTTTTAAATAAATTTGATATTTACTATTGAGTATAAAAAGAATATTACTTAACCTTTATAATAGGTTAATCAAAAAATTAACATAAGACATATGCATATTTAAACAGAGATTATAACTACATTTTTTAACCTAACCGTGCCGATGGGGTCGAATAACACTTTTAATATAAATCCTACATCTCACATTTTGTTTGTATTTGCCTAAAAAAGTCTAAAGAATAAATATTATAAATAATCATCCTTTATTATCAGCAATTGCGAAATAAAAATAAAAACAATAATATTTGCCTCTGTTGCCACGGGCGCTATATTTTTTTCTCGCTTGCATCCGGTACGATGTGCCGAGTGCGAGTGAAACCGTGCAATTGACACGAGAGGCGAGAGCGACAATCCAAAATATTGACCACGTTATGAAGTATATTATGAATAACTATTTTTATTCTCAGAATAATCCATTTTTTAAAAAAATCTAGAAATTTAAACGATTGCTTTAAAGTTTGGAATAATAAATATAAAAAAAAAAACATTTATTAGCTTTAAAATTTACAGTAAGTATGTGATAGAATTAATGATTATTGCTAGTTGTATTATTTGTATAAAAATTATAAATTTTTAAAAAAATTAAAATTAGAAAACTAAAGCTAAAAAATTACAATACATACTTTTAACATTAATAAGAGTTATATTTGCAATTACTTTAATGTTTTATATAAATGTTATGATATGCACTTTTATGTCAAGCTTATTATTAGTATTTTTTAGATATACATTTTCATTTGCAAAGCTTTTAAAATAATACGGTTCAAAAAAATATATAATTTTTGATATTGATTTTTTATTTGATATCATTAAAAAAATAAGACGAATTAAAATACGGTGTTCAATTAAATTTAATTAAAATTCAATGAGAGTTTTCTTCATTGTTTGTATTTTTAAAATATTAATATGAATAAATAAAAAATAAATTCGATATTTTGAATCGATTTCAAGTAATCGAAACTATTTACCATTTTGCCTCTAAACTTTTTTTGAACGGTAATATTTAAAACGTAATCTCCGAGCAAAAAGTCCGTTTATATAGTTATTTGTTCAAATCTATTTTTTTTAATAATTAATTAAATAAAAAGTTTTCCACCGAAAGGGACAGCGACCCTTATCCTATACAGTCATCATAGATATTACATACAAATCTTGGACAAATTAATACTGTATTATCCGGGACGCACATAGGGCCCGGAGCCTAGACCTGCCGCGAATCAGCAATACGTATCCCTAGACCCTCTGCTTTCAGCTGAAACTTGAACGCTGCGGTCGATGGCTATCAGAACGGAATTAATGTCGTAACGAAGGCCGTTTTCGGTTTCGGAATTACATTCGAAGCGTCGTAACTGTGAACAAATGTGCAAACGCTCGCAAGCGTGAGGATTTCGCGGACTATAAATAATAATCCACAGATTTATGCGACATGTTTATCACGGCACTGGCCGTGTACAATTGCAAACTCATAATTTCCAAAATTCACACGCCATTAAATTTCGGAGGCTATTTCGAATCTGTTTTGGGAGCTTAGACAATTTCCCTCGGCGACCGCTTCCACGGATCCTCTCAAACTGCGGCCCGCGCGAGCAAACGCGCAACAAATCACCGCATGGCGCTAGGCGACTCTCAAACTGTAATTAAAACCTAACGAGTTTTGCAGTTGTAAATTAGAAATTGAGGCGACCGCTATTTATTTGAATAATTTTTAGCGGTGGCTTTGCGGAATGACAAGCAGTGGTTTTCAAATATTGGATACCTAATTTAGTTATCAAATATTATTCTGAATTATTTTTTTTTTGAGTCGTGAAGCGATTACTTATTATTATTTTTATATAAGATATTAATCCACTTTCCTTCATTTCTGAGGATCGTGAGCAT
>JAGXCT010036340.1:6683-17713 GCA_022495035.1 Philopotamus ludificatus | reverse complement strand
CCAGCTTATATTTTTGACAATTATTTTTTTGTGAAATGAAGGTCGTCAGCCTCCATCCTCAGCGCCACTCAGAAGTATTCAGAATAGGTCACCCATCTGAATACTATCTGCGCTTATTGGCAATTATTACCTCCAAGCTATGACGGGTCACGTCCATTCCACTATTCTGAATTAGCCAATTTTAAAGCTAACTTTATTATGTGGTTTTGTTGTGCTCCACGACTTCTTCCAATATTCGTGTAGAAGGAAAAACTATTAAACCTTGTATTTAAATTAAAAATACAAGGATTTCTAATTCCAGCACACAATATCCAAATAAAAGAATATGTATTTATTCAAAATAATTAGATAATATAGTCCATCTACACTGTGGAGCTGCAGTACCCCCAAGCAAATTGAAGAAAAATATTTTTTTTATACATTAACATTAACTATTAATCCTCTTTCTCTCATTTCTGAGAAAGCTTTCCAGCTTATATTTTTAACAATTCATTTTTTGTAAAAATTAAGGTCGTCAGCCATCACTTCACCCCTCTGTTGAACAGCATCACTCAGAATTCTTTGGAATGATCACCCATTCGAGTACTATCTGCGCTCAGTAACGTATTATGTATCCGAAAATATAAATATTATTTTTATTTATTAATCTGATCGGTACTTACGCGGGAAGTGTTACTCAGAGTGGAGCAAGACCGCTGCTTGGTTGTCAGCGTTGTTGGCGTCGTATGTTCGATGGATGCGGACCGGTAGCGGAGTACAGGGGGGGTCTCGCCGCTAAGCGCCATGTCGCGCTGCGACTTGGTGCAGTCATACTGACTCACAGCTTCTATGAGCCACGTGCCGCTTGTCACTTATTTTATATTGTTCATTATATTTGCTATTTTCACCTCACCTTATATTTTTTTATTTTAAATAAAATATGAGCGAAATACACTTTTTTAATTTATAATTCGTGAGTAATTTTGGGCTTTACATTAAAAATTGCGCAATCAGCAATATTGTATACTTTTAACGTGTATTTTTTTGTATTTCATGCTAAGGAGCCAAGCAGTTTTTCTTTGGAACTTCATAACCTTTCTTTAAAAAAAATATCGTTCTAATTTATCAGCTAGCCCCATAAATCTCAGGTAACACGATAATCTTTATTTATTGTTTATAATATGCAATACGTAGCTGCCTCGTTAACTGCTTTCTGATTTATTATTTATTGAAAGTTCATCTAGCATTTCGATTAGTTTTTCTTCTTTAAAGGTATAGTTCTCTAATATTTTTTAGCTATCTTAAATATACAAGACAACAAATCGTTCACCACCAACACCACGGCAAATGTTAATCGACTTTTCTTATTCATCTTTTAATAATGGTACAACATTTTCCAGAAAGCAGTTGATGTGGATTGTCGCAATTTTTTCACAGTTGCAGATACAATTTTTAAATATATTTTTTTCTAGATAATAGGTCTGTTAAATCGAGATATATAATATTTAATATATTTTCTAATATTTAACGAATGTCAAACCCTTTAAACGTTCAAATAAATCGTACATATTAATATTTGTTTTAATTAATTGGCTTTTTTTTCTAAAATCATGTAATAATATACGAATATGTTACAATACATTAACCGTGTTATATCGAAACCATGTTGTTGAAGTACAGTGTTATACAATGTTCGGGTGTAATAAAAATATTAGATTTACTATAATATAATACATTATATGAATACAAAACTTAAAACAAATTAAATTGTTTAATAAAACTCATACTAACTACCGATTGATAAATTATCTTAAACAGAAAATCAACATAAACTTATATGCTTCTTAAACATTTTCTTGAACTAACGTAAATTATTTTAATATTTCTATAATACGTATTCACCTAATATTTAAAAAAAGTACTAAATCCAAGTGAAATGAATTTAATAAATCGTATAGTTCTACATTTTATCATTTTTTTGGACGGAAATGGTATACACATTGTAATAAAATTAGTTTAATTTTATTGAAACCATATCTAAATTTAATTAATTAATGAAAGTTTGACTATAGCTGACGATACCAAGTCTTCAGCGGTCAAACAAACGTTTGCGGATAAAACAAGACTTCCAGCTCCTCTCTCGGCAGGAAACGAAGCCATTTAACTTCTGCACCTACACACAGGACACACATCCTTACCGAGTCTGAATCTCCTCCGCTATCTCCAGCCATTGTCGTATGCAGACAGTCATCAACGGCACAATGCCACAACGGTTCTTCATGCAACCATCACACATGCAAAATAAGTATTTTAAATGAATTTTAAATCACAGTTTGGATGCGTCATAATTGATTTACCTCCGACACCCTCTGCAAATCTGGTTACATTGAAAATTTTCAAACACAGGAGCTCTGGCGTGTATGGGGGGAGAGTGGAAGGGAGTGTATGGTATCAGAGGAGCCTTGCGAAAATTGGATTTACCCTTACATGAATTTAGTGCGAGTCCAACTGTCGCAAACGCCATGATAAATGAACAGTGCATGGGAAATACGATTTAAGTCATCACCGAGAACACTTGGAGAGGTGACTATATGGCTTAGTGGAGAAAACATTTCACATTTCGTGACATGTGCACACACGTGACACCGAATATGGTCCGATCTGAAACTTTCGGGAGAACCCGCGCAAATAAAGTATGGTCATAAAGAGCATTGATTTTTTTACCACAGAAATTATAATATAAAATCCGAGGATTTTCAAGAGTTTTCTGATTCCTGAAAAATTCTGTTCTTTATATTAAAGAGCTGAAGTTGTCTATTAATATAAGCAAAATATAACATTTTATATTTAAAAACGTTTTCGTTTCGTTTCGAAATTAAATTCCACATTGCAATATTCTCTCTCTCGGTCATAATTTGGCACTTTTATGGTTTTAATCCGAAATATATTATATTCGCCATGATTACACGGCATAACATACAAGTTTGGTGTATCAAGCCCGGCTTCAAATGTAAACCTCAACTTGTATGGCGCAACTAAATCCGTTCTCTCATAAAGCAAACGACTTACAAAGCCGAAGAGACTTTCGCTCCACTCCAACACTTTAGCGCCTTTCATTTGCATCAATGCAAAAAGAAATATCGTGTTATTTCACCTTCTTTTGATTCCATTTTGTACTGAAAAAAATACTATAATTAATAATGAAAGCTCTTCAGGGGTTTTAAGTGATGAAAAAAATATAAAATAAACTATCCGGTGGCTTCCATTTGCCTCGAACTCTCAAAAATGTCACCGAACGATATGTTTTGCATTTCAAAGCTGACACATTAATGCATTTTGCAATCATTTTAAAAAAATATATATTTTATATACAGCATTCATGGTATTAAAGCTTAAAAAAATTAAGCACCATCGTATGGAGTCAAAATTTTAATGGATTACACATCATCAATCGACGGCATTGTGACAGATGTATTTACATTTCCCATGATTAAAAACCCCTTTGTTGTACACATTTTTTTATGATAATAAATAATATTATGTATAGAAATTATGTAATAATAAATTCATTGCATTAAACTAAAGCTTTGAATTTAAATAAAACGGATATAGGTTCTGAGATTTTCAGTTTCAGATGTTTTTATCATAGTTTATGTACTTTAATAATAATTAATAAATACTATTATGTTAAAATTTAGATTAGTTATTTTGTGTCAGGATCTTTTAAGCATATATTTAGTAATTTAAATAAACACCTATCTCTCAGTTTACGCAGCGGATACGTTACAAGAAAAGCCGCACAAATAAATGATAAATATATGGAGTTCATATGATCAATCATGAGACACATTTCTGATTAAAAAAAAATCGCGTAAAATAAGCCATAGTGCTCATTCAAAATGTAGGCATACTTTCCAAATAATGTCGCATAAAACAGTCATGATCATTTAATAATAATCCTGGAATTGTAATATAAATAATAAAAAAAAATGTAATAGTTCTTCATTAACTTTGTCAAAATATCTTGAATCGTATATTTAATGTTATATTCTTTAAATGTTAAGACGATTTAATGGTACGATTATCTTAGTATTATTTTGTAGTGAAAATGAACTGACCAGATGCATTAGAAAGTTCACTGGCTGGAAAGTTCACTGCTCCGGAATTCATCAAAAGGATAATTCACCGATTCTACAATTGCCTAAGTTTAAATTATTATTAAAAATCAAGACATTTTGTTATCCCACATTAATTCATTGTGTTAAATATAGGTACGACTATACATGTGATGTTATAAATTATGAGAAACACCTCTCAAAAACTCTAAAACATTATTACTATAGTTTGTAATTACCCTAAAAAGTCTTTCAGCGCAATTTATTCTTAATATAATATTTCTAAATAAATGCATTAGATGTAATTTTATTCATTGTCTTATTATTATTATGCTTATTAGCATAATAATTTAAGTATCCATTATAGCCTCTAAGTAAATTTTCTATAAAAAGAAGGATACTATAAAAAGTATGCACCGTCTGTATTTGAAAAAATGTATCTTTAAGGTTTTATAACTTTTTTTAAACACTCTGGACCGGAACAATATTGAAGAACTTTACTTTTTAAGTGAAGTATCTGTTGCTAAAATATAACCCTTGATTTTAGTGATACTGTATAATACTTTTTTAATAGTAAACAAAAATCCTAATCGTAGAATCGATGAATTATGCTTTCGGCGAATTGCGGGAGTGAATAATTGTCAGTGAAATACAGTCGGCGAACTTTCTGGATACTAGTAAAATTACTTAATTTTTTTCAAATTCTGTTGCATTCTGATTCTGGAACAAGACAGTTATATAATCTTTCTTTAAAAAAATATATCGCCATCTAAACCTTCTTGTTAGCGCTCAAATGTATAGAAATTAAGTCCATATTTATACCCTTCAATGATCTTAGCTAGAGAACTCGATCATCGAATGGATAATAACATCGTCACTTGATCCTTTTCTACATTGAAGCCACTAGAAGTGTTTTTTTATTATTTGAGTCCTGCGAGTAATTTTCTTCTCTTTTTTGCTCCAGCAAAAAATATATATTTTCATAGCTTTTTTGTTTGTTTGTAATTGTATTATTATTAATAGAAATTCTATCGGGATAATCATTTTTTTTATCAAGGTTTTTTACCAATGCGTTTTTAAAAACCGCTTAAATCAAGGAATGCTTTTATACATCATCATCATCATTTGCCAGCCAGAAGGCTCTCGCTCGCTGAGGGCATGGGCCTTACCAAACTCTCGCATGGTAGTTGAGGCCAAAGGAAACCTGAGTCTCACACGTGATGTGAGGGCTACCTTTTCGTATACATACCGCGGGGAACCGAGCCGTCTTGGTATGCGGTTTTTTGTAAAGAGTTTCCCTCTCATGGCCATTGCTGGCATTGGACGTACATTTTCTACCATGTTGGTATCGGATTTTACCCTCTCGACTGTGTCCAGGCAAGTAGGAGGGGGTTTGTCTCGGTACTCGTTTGTTCTCTTCTCTAAGGCGTTATCTGCATATAACGAGTCACGAGTGACAAGCAGCGAGCGACCACACACACGCACACCTAGATATATACACAGGCATACATATGTACATCTGCCCAAAACGAGTCTCAAGTAGCCGGTCGCAAGTGATTATTAGCCCTGACGCACAATAGCCTCCAAACAAAGACCTCCTCAGAGACCTCCTCAGAGAGGGATCCCCTAGAAAGAAGGAAGTAGAGCAAAATTATTGAGACTAAACCAATTATTGGTCAACTGATTAGGGTTTTCCTTCCCAGGGTATACTGGCTCTGTGGTGAGAAATCTGATTTATTTATGCACAAAGGATGTGTGTACAGCAACATGTACATATTTTTGCAATGTTTTGTTGGGTATTAATCAAAGTTCAATTGGGCCCCTAGTCAACTCTATACAGGGTTATGTTGACTGTAATATAAAAAAATGTAATGAGATGCTGGCCATCAATTTTAATGGTATTGTGTATTGGTGGCTACCCCCCCCCCCCCGGTAGGGGTTGGGAGAATCCCTGTGTTATTTGTAGAAAAGTTATAGAGGCTAAGTATTATATAAAGTATATAAGAGTACAATAGAGTATTATATATTAAAATAACATAATAATATTATATTGATATATGAATAACATTCAATCACATTTTGAAACAAGACGTAATTGTGCATTTTTTTATAATAATATCACAATTTATTTATATAATATTAAGTGGGTTTGTAGTTGAGAATGTTAACATAAATCCAAAAATACCAGCGATATCGCCATTTTTGTGTAATTTATATATTTCTGTATCGATTTTTATAATTTTTAATATGTTAATTTAATTTATGCTATAAATAAAGTTCATGCTTGAAAAAGTATGTCTATAAAGGATTTTTTCTATTTTCTAATACTCATTAATATATTTTTATGAAGGAAAATTATTAATATATAATATAAATTCTATAACATTTCGATTATCCTCTGTAAAACATATATCGCTTTCTCTTCAACGAAACAAGTGGAGCAATACGATCCCATTTATCCAGTTATCAGCCACGATAATAAATCCTATTCAATAAAAATAGATAGATTGGCTGGCAAAAAATATATATATATAAAATCCCAGACTTGGGACAATGTGCCTAGTCCAGGACTTAATGCCGAAATCTTTGCGGGAAGGCGAACGTTTTGAAATCCATTACCGAGATTTTCAGCGGCCCACAATAAACAGTTTATGAGCTGGACCGCGTGTTTATGGTTTGATGAGCAGTGCCACCATGAATATTCATTGTGCCCCCATGGATTTATGTTTAGTATAAACGTATTCAATAAATATTAAACTGCCAATCGCAATATTATTATCATTTCGTGTATAAATATCATCGTTTATCGGAAATTTTCCGAATAGCGTATTAGACATTTATGATAAAATTGTGAATAGGTTAAAATATAAAAACGTATAATTATCATTATCAATAATAAAAACAAAGAAAAAAATTAACTTTATTTTAAAAAATTATATAAAATTATTACGCCTCATAATAATAAAATAAAATGACTTGCAAGGTTCAATATATTTTTTTTAGATTTATCAGATTTAAAATAGTGTAATACGTGTGCCAATAAAATATTTAAATGATTGAATAAAATATTTTATTAGTTCTGCATTTTTTATCAAACCTCATAAAATTTTTATAGGCTAAAGAAAATGTTATATTATTAAATATAAGATATATATATAAAAAGACGAATCGATTCATATACAAAAAACATCTATATTATTATTATTTATATAAATTAAAAATAGATAAAGATAATATTATATGCATTAAGCCGCTTATAACAATGGTTTTATAATAAAATCAATTTGATGTATTAATAAGTTATGATTATATTTATTTAATTATCGGCAAACATCAAACATGTACAAAATATATTTTTGTAAAATACGTAAATAGAAATTCACCATGAACCAAATAATAGTTACGATCGCCAGGTGCCCAACCGTTTCGCATTCAGTTAAGGGTTTCTTTGTGAGTTAATCGCCCTTAAAAAAAGATATAAACTGTTGACCCTTGAGTTGTCATACGATAATATTTGAGTTTATGTCGACTAGACGCCATAATACCTTTAAATGTACGAGATAAATAATTCAAACTGAAACGTATTAGATTGGCCCCGTGAATAATGGATGATATTATACGTAAAGTTTTCATGTTACAATACAATGCTAAATAATATCAATATATTTTCATATGAATGTATTTTTCAAACGTATGCAATGACATTTTTTTTTCAAATTAAATTTAAGGCTATCCAATTGTTGGGTACAAAGCGAGAAGTAAAGTGACAAAATGGCTAGTCGTTAGTGGTGAGTGGGTGCTCTGCTGCTCACAAACTCGCTAGAATCATTTTTCATGATTTAAGGAAAACTAGCTACACCATGTTATATTAAATGTTGGAGTTGAGAGCGAACCAGTGGCGTGGAATTTTCCTTTCATTAAAAAATAATCCAAATAACGTTACATACATGCAATTTAAGCTTAATTTACATAAAATAAAACATTCAATTATAAAATCTACAACTTTGATTTCTAATCTGCAACTAAATGGTTAAAAGTATTTATAAAATATATTTTTTGATCATTTCTGAAGGTTTTTTTTATACAATATGAATTATTTTCCCAAAATATACATTACAAAAATTTAGTGAAACGTCGTTTTTCACAAAAAAAGCATAACTCTTATATTTATCAAGATATTGAGTCGAAAGTTGAATGACTTGATCATCAACGTTTGCCGGATATTGATAAACTATTTGGAAACGGGCCGAATTGTAATTTTTATAAAACATGATCCTTTGGATGTTGAATTTTGAATACTCATTAGATCAATGGGATAGGTCATATTTTTTATCATCCACAACAGCTGTTTATCCCAATCAGGTTTATAGCTCTGAATGTTAAGGAACATCATAAATAAAAGAAAACAATTATGATATAAAATCAATAAGAATTTATTAATTAAAAATAAAAACAAAGTATCCTACCGATAAGAAAATATTCATTAATAAATCCCTTCATTGACTGATTTTTTTTTTGTTATGCTGAAACTATCAAGTAAAAACAGGACGTAAAAGTTACAACGCATCGAACGCGTAGTGTCGGCTAGTGAGTGATATGCGCGCCCCGGACATACACTAAAACGATTTTGACGTGAAATCCATGGCCCCCGTAAGCAATGAGTTAAATATATAAATAACAGCTAAATATAATATAATCAAATTTAATTATTTCACTTGTTAAAACCAAAAATATGTTGTATTCACAACGGCCTTTAACAACATCTAGAAAGTCTTTTATTTTGAGTCATTGTTTATAACTAATTCGCACCTCTCTGGCATTTTTTAATTTCTTATTTTAAAACCTAGGCCTAATTTATTTTAATGTTAACGTTCTAAGGACCTAAATGAAAAATATTCTGAAGAGATCACACTTTCTAGTTCAATTGCTTTATCGTTTTCGTTTTGAACAATAATTCCTACTTTATTTTTTATAGTATTTGACTTGACTTGAAAAAAAATAGTGTATTTTTATTATTTTTTTCAAACTTTCTCGCTTGTTGACAGTAAATAACTGCTCTAATTGTTCATAATGGAGGATACCGGAAATAACCCACCAATGTGCAAAATGAACCTTCCGGATTTTTGATGTTAGAATATGTGTTTTTAGTCAGCCACTGTTTAAGTTCATAAGAATTTATACGATAATTTCCCACATTTTAACACCTGCCTCAAGTAGTAGCAAGTCCTCATCAAATTTTGATTATGGTCGTCCTAATTGAGAGGCAGCTTGTAAATTTATATAGCTTGATTTGAACCTAATTAATGGCTTTTGTAGCCTTGGATGGGTTAAAGCCCATTTTAGAAAATGTCTAAGCTGTCTAAGCTGTTTTTTGTTGGTTGCGGATTTTTCCATTTCTATAACAATAAGAATAGCCAAAAAACAGTTTAATAAAAAATACCACGAAAAACTGAACACATAAAACAGTGAGTAGAATAATGGATTTCTTTCCGAACGGCCTAATATTTTAATTTATTCTTAAAAATCAAGATAAATATTTATTTTTTGTCGATTGATTTAAAATCTAAGATATTTCGAGATAACAATATTGCATTTTATATTTACAGGGAGCTTGTGATTAATAAGAAAACTCCGTGAACTCTTTTGTTAACATTTTATTTTTATCGGAATGAAATTCAGATTTAGTTATAATATAAAATAGGAAAATAAGGACTAAACAAATTTTTATCTGAAAAATATATTTTTATTGAAAAAAAAATCTCTACGCATTTGCGCCAGTATATCGTTTAAGACGTACCAGATAAATACATGGTGGGCCACATGGGCGGACACCTATGTGAGGGCTTCAAGAAGTGTGTTCCGAGTGAGATAGCGCCGGGTGCTGGGGCTTTATGAAGACATCCGACCCCACGGGAGGGGCGCCCCCTCCCCGAGGACGAGTCCAGGCTCCGACCACCCCCTCCCGGACACTTGTATCGGCCACGAAGCTCTATCCCGTGGCTGGAGAGACGGGAGGTCATGTGCCCCGTGGCAGATAATGCGTTTATACTGACATCCTCCCCCAGGATATTTATTAGTCCTAAGTTAGGAATATACCTTTTTTATTGTTTCACTATCTAGTTTGTCAGTCGGGCGACCCATATTTGTCATGTTTGAGTGGAAATTGGTGAAAAGTCCACGTAGGCCCTTCGCGCCGAAAATAAAAAATGAATAATTAACGCCCGATTGCACCCTGCGTTTGATAGAGCGTCATCGAACAGGGTGCATCGGAATATCAATTAAATTAACTTTTCTTGATCCGTTGATTTGTGACGTTGTTTGCCTGGGCAATTTGGCGGGCACGGCGTCGAAATAGCGTCGGGGAGCAAAACGTTAAGCGTCGTCGGTTTATCATCGTTAAAATAATAGTGGCACATCTTTTACTCTTAGGGACATCTATTTAACGAGGGGCGACCGCCCCGTGGGTAGACACACATAAAAACGGCCCTCGGGACAAATTGAATGGCAAATTAATACGGTCTTACGAGTGAGGTCCCGGAAAAATTAGTATCAACCGGAAAGAGTGATAACGCGACCGTTTTGCGAGAATTAATGTTGTCGCAATATAATGAAAGCGACGCGAATTTTCTCTATGTACCAAACACATTTTCGACTCTGTTTCGTCTATTAAATATTTTTTGAATAAAAAACACATTTATATTTTGTTTTAATTATTTAAGAAGTGTGTGTGAATGATTTTTCAGAATTAGAGTATAGTTAGGTATGGGTATGTTCTTTTCTAAGATTTGTATGGCTGCCTCATGTTATCGTGAAATTTCTATCATATATGTCTTCTTTTAAATTTACTAAAACAGTAGTTCATTTCGGGCATTGCATTCAGTGTGTTCAATAAGTTGCAACAATTTTGGTGAAGAGTACAGTTTGTGACATCCACCG
>JAGXCT010036339.1:10197-30808 GCA_022495035.1 Philopotamus ludificatus | reverse complement strand
TTAAACGGTACCCGATACCGTGACGCATTTTAAATAAATAAGCACGGGCCCTAGTTTCGTTGAGCTAGCCGTTTTTAGAGCGACAGTACATTTCGGTGTCCGCCGTCTCACTTTGCGCATTTTATTGCGGTCGAGAGTAGGAAACCGGTTTTTGTTTTTACGAAAATAAGGGTTAAAATATCGAGAAAATCGGGTCGCTGCAGTGAATTCGATCGTAACTCTTGCGCCGGTGTTCCAATTAAAAGTTAACATTGGCTGGCAAACTGCCATGGTTTAGCTGCTCTCAATCAAACCACTGAACTAAGTTCGGATTTAGTTTACGACTAAACTTCTCAGCGGGCTAATTGTTGTTGCGAGTCATAACGCGATCCCTGTATAATAGTAGTTCAATGGAAAATATACGTACGGAATTTTCACGGTTCGTTGAAAAAGGATTAATGTTTCTGAATCGTTAATTTTGATGTCGACTTATGAATTTGCATACACACTAATTTCAACATGATGACGAAAGGGAAAACGATTAGAAAACCGGAAAACGATTTCGTTTTTTTATTATAATGTTAATTACATTTATTCATCCGTTTATTTAACACGCGTTTTTGACGTCGCGTTAAAAAGACACCGTGTAAAATATGTGATTATTATTTATATTATTTAGAGACCCATAGTGCACCGGTACATTAAGTTTTTATGGTGTATCCGAATCGGATAATGGTGTTGTGCCTTATTCGCGACGTCGTTATATTTGTTCGATAGACCATACTGGGTCAATGGTTATAAAGAGCATCGATCTATTTTAACCCTTTAACTACTAGACAATGATATATCGTTGTTTTTTTTTATTTTAACGAAGAATAAATTAACAGCCTAAAGGGTTAAATATAAGATTTTGATCGTTCAAAGATTGTATCGTTATATATTATGAGATTAAATAATGATGTTCGGTGTATACATAGCACCTACTCAATTTGATGTTTATAATAATAATGTATAATGTGTTGAATCCCTATTTTTTTCGGTTAATTTTTTGGGTATTCAACCTTGCCGCGGGTCCTTTGGTGACCACGAATCTATTTTTTTATTCCGCCGTGGATCTAAAGAATTCAAATTGCCGGACAAGGATGAGATCCTTGGGTCATTTATTAGATAATGGTCTCCGGGTCTCGGATCGACTGCGACCGGTTTGTTTCGATTACGTATTTTTTTTCTGGTGAGTGAACTCAGTCGCTATGATAACATATTTGTATCTAAGATATATTCGTGGATTTTGCGGTTCGTTTGATTTCAATCGAGATTGCAGCTTTTCCGGCCGGTCGGCAAATGAAACGTGCATTTTTCCGATACGTATTCAATTTTCGGAAAATTTCATACCGCCTGCATCGAACGGTATGCGATAAACATTCCGATTTGATATGATGTGATTTATCCAAATATGTAAAGCGAATAGTAATGTCATTTTTGAATATATACATTTATTTTAACATTTCAACTCGAGTTTTAATAATTCATTATGAATCATGACCGAAACGCCCCGTCAAACACAAAGACGAACCTTTTTTTAGGGTCAATGATGTCGAAGGGTAGAAACGGTTGCCTGTTTTATAGAAAGTCTTATATTTTTTTCATCTCGGAGTTGTCGTGCGGGATCTATTATTCATCTCTGGTAACAATCCATCTCAACAATGGATTCATGTCTGGAAAATAGATATGAACATATGGTTGTTCACTGTTGAAGGGCAACTATCAACACATCAACATTATTTTGTTGAATAAAATTATTCGAATATACGAATATTAAAAAAATGGGTTTTTACTGGTCCAAGCCATTTTCAGTGAACGTATTAAATATTGATGTCTATGCTAAAAAAAGTAATAAAACAGGGTATAATAAATTAAAAAAATATTTATGGATTTATTACGTGTTAAATATATTTTTATAAAAATTCGTTATTATGTAAAAGTATCGGAATAAAATTATTTTCGCCTTTTTTTACTTGGATTATGCATTCCACGATCTAAACACACCATACGGTGTTTGTATTTAGCACTATCTTATATAAAATAAGATTTCCATTTAATTCAGGGGTTTCTAACGGGGTCCATCTTTTTCAGCAGGGATATTTTCTTTGTTTAATAATATGCAAAATAAATTTCAAAGAAAGAACGTGAATCTCCTTCAAACTGAATATTATAAAGAAAAATGTAAGAGAGTCGATAAAGAAAATCATTCATCCGAAAAAACCACGTCTCAAGTCTCAAGCATCTCAAGTCAAACTCAAGTCATTTAAAAAAAAAGATTAAAAGAAAAGAAAATAATTATTCGTGATATGCTTCATAGTTTAGTCGATATTTTGGATTTTTAACTAATCAATAAGACGCGTAAATGACTTGCACGTTTCACTCGCATTTAGCACATTTTACCGAATGCGAGCGAGAAAAAACATCGTGCTCGTAGCAACAACAGCGAATTTGTTTTTATTTTTTTTCTCCAAATTGCGGATAATTTATAATATTTATTCTTTAGATTACATATAGGATTTATATTAAAAGAGTTCGAGTAAAATCAAAAAAATGGGGTCCACAATTGACCCCATCGGCACGGCTACGACTCATTGATCAAGGGATTTCTTTAATGAATCGACGGAACAGAAAAAGTAATTCGATCTCGGTACAAATAAAGTCAGGAACACTCGTTGGCTCGAGAAATTAAAAACGTGTGGTCCTGATATGGGCTTTTCGGTTGCACAATAATTCCCAATGAATTGAATCATCTAATCTTGGCGAATTTTATACATTTTAAGGGGTTTCTTCCATCCCCTTTTTTGCATTTTCTGTAATAAAATAATAGATGATTGGGGTTTTAAGCTCTCAAAATAAGAGCTACCTCTATCATTTTTATGTTTTGCATAGAAGACAATACGACGATGCTAAGTATGTCCACTCCATATAATTTTAGCTAGAAATATTCGTGGCTTTCTGATTTATTCATGATTGGAAGTTCCTCAGTAAACGGTGCACATACTCTAATAATTTCCATATTTATTCTGATCCATGAAAACATTTTTTTCCATTGTTTTATGTTTTTAGAAAATTTACTGGATTCTGCAGTTAATTTAAAGTAAAAATTCGATGTCCAATGACGTTGGACATTGGACTTTCATGTGTTAATATATGTCATTTCTTTTCGTTTTGCCACTCATATGCATAAATAATCGATAGGAGTGCATTATGCAACCGTCGATATCTGACATTGCTCGATGTTGACACATGTCGTTTGTTGTTTACGATCGTGATAAAAAAATAAATACAACACAAAAAAATAATGACAACTACAACCGCTCGAAAAAAAAAGCCACCGAGATCTCATCCACGGATGGACGAGAGACGCAATCGAGCGAAACCGGCTATGGGCCGTAAGTGAATTCTTCGGGCTGTTAGTTCGGAGGTGGGCCGTTGTATGTGTGTGTCTGTACAGGCCAAGGCGGTAGGCGGTGGTGGGGGGAGGAGGCTGCGCAGGCGGCGCGCCTGCGCTCGCGCATCGTCAGTTCTGGAGTTGAACGCGTCGTGCGCAGTACGCGTGCGCGGTTGCCGCTCCAACCCCTCGTCGATATCTCCCGCAGAGCAGTGAGAAATTTTCGCCGGAAAATCTCGGAAAATTCGGGGATGCGCACGCGCAGACGGCGCGACCGGTCCGGACTCGCGCTCGCGCCCCCGGGCGCTCTCCGATTCGTCTCCGTTATACGGGATCGGATGATAACAGATACCACTCGCGTTATTATTATTAGGTCTTGTGTGCTCTCTCTCTGCCGTGTGCAAGTGTGTGCTAGCCAGCTAGCCAGCTAGCACACACACACAGCATCCCGGCGATTTGTTTCGTCGAAAATCGACCGGGGAAAACGTCGACGAATCATACCACAGTGTGACATTATTTAACCATGTGTTTCTCGCGAATATCATTAATCGGCAATCGACGGATCGACATGTTTTTGTGACGTGTTTTTCTTGATGGAAATTTTCTACTCTCATTTTCTAACGTGTGATGCAACGTTTGTTTTCATTGATCGCGCGGTTTTTCGCGGTGCACGACGATTATTGTGCATGTGCAATTATCGTTTATTTTTTTTCGGTGAAAGTCCAAATGTGATTGTTTGCGTTCGTGAAAAATGCATGAAAAAATAAAAACGTGTACGCAATTACGATAATAGTAATTGTAATTACTTCTTTTGTTACTGGGGGATCTTCATCTGGTACTTGATGAAGTTTTGTCCATTTTCGAATGCCATTAACGTTAATTACAATTTTTTTTCGTATTAATCATTTTACGACTGTAATTGTCGGCAATGAAAAAAATATATCTGGATTATTATTTCTTCAAATACGACTATGAAACGCCTTCCACATTAATTAATACGTAGAAGGATTATGCATATTATTTATGTATATACGAAATAGCCCAAGGCATGTACATATGTACGTATATGAATAGATTTTTGCATTGTCACTATTTTCATACAATACGTATGTCAAAATCAAGAGAAAAAATATACTAATTGTTGGTTATAATGAGTGCGTGTTATTGTTATAATCAATTGTTAAATATATATATATATATATTTCCATTTTCCATTGTTGATATTCGATTGTGCAAAACGGCGAGCTTTCGAAACGCGCGAATTATTCCAACTTTCGATTTAACGATCGTTTTCCGTTTTCGGGATGATTTTTTTCTCTTCATTTCGCTTTAAATGGAAATTCGTATTAACGAGGCCCTCGAAGTCGCCTACGCGGCACGTACGCATGCGTGCACGTGTGTTTATTCAGTGGGCGGACGCGTGTGGGTGGATTTTAATATTTCTAGTCATAGAACGAATTTCCGAACGCTGTTTAACAAAGCACAGTAAAACCTATCGCGAATTAATAAACGCCATTCGTTATTTCGTACATTGCGGAAATGAAAAGCGACCGAATAAAACACTGTTTATTGTCGGCCGAGACGCCTTAAGGCCGTATGCGGCCTTAACACATTAGCGCCGTGGTACTCAAAAATCACACGAGTCCTGTATCATCTCTATGTGAATGCGGGTGACGATGATTCTTGTCATTTAACACGGGTCATTCGAGTGCTGTCCGTTTTTCTATATACTATTCAAATTTGCTGAACAAAAACCAATGAAAATATGTGTTTTTTTTTTAATATTTAATATCTTTCATAATTTTTAACATATTTTTCACATACATATACATTTTTAATGTATTTCTTAAAACTAATAAACATTAATAAGATAATTTTGCAAATAAATGCATAAACAACTTCAGAACTAATCATACATTTTTCTTAAAAGTAAAAACTGTCTTTGAATATAGATTTTATAATTGTTTCAATTAAAAAAAAAAATTGTCATCATTCATTGCATCGTACAGATATTTAACGCTTTCAATGCGGCGGGTCTAAACACGATTCTGCATCTGAGTGCGGCGCCGTTTTGGACCAAATTATTTTTTTTGACGAGGTAAATTTGTATTCACCGTTTACCGATATATAAGACCATTTTCCTATAAGAGATTTATGCGAACATGTTGATTTATTTTCGTAATAATAAATCGAACAAAATATCAATTGCTCAAACAGAGATTAAGTGAGAAAAAAATGGGAATGCGAATCAAAATCAAAAATGGGAAATGCACTTTATACCATTACATCCGTACACGTATGTGGAACATACCGTACGAAACACCCTTAACAACCCCTGAGCCGAGATACGTCACCGATACTACTGCGGAGATTTGAATGAGACACCACGCGCGATTTGAATCGTTACTATTCATATTTACATATTACATGGTTCCTATAAATTTCTTGTGATATGTTGTATATTTATTGATAGCTGTGTTTATTAGCTGATTTTTAAAACAAATACTATCACTTAACTCGGTTTAGTTTACATGTAACGACAAGTTAAAGTTTTAAAGAATCTCACGCATGTACGTCATGCGCCCCGCACTAAAATCGTTAATTATCATGTAAAGAAAAGAAAAAAAACTTGCGTAAGAGGTAAATTTTGTATTCAACAAAATTTCAGCTTCACCAGCATTACATTTTGCACCTTTATGACAAAAAAAAACCTAAGCAATACTTAACTGTGGCATCGCATATCATTCAACACTTCAACCTCCATTTATGATGTATTTTATTTGAAAAATATTGTATTGCAATTTGTCCCAACCAAAGACTCATCAATACTTAGTTGTTGATCATATTTGGGATGTCCCGGAGGAAATACATTTCTATTGTCGGTGATGTGAAAATATTTGAGAATTAGTTGGAAACGATCCCTCGAAAACATCTTCTTCGAGATTTTTTTGCCCAATAACTAAACATATTGAGTCTTCGGGTTATCCCCATCTCCAATAGTACATATATGAAAGCTTTCATTTCAATGAAATTTAATAGTCTCCAACGTTTTACATTTCATATGTGAGGCGCTCACCTCGCTTTTGGCTCAAACAACAAAGAGCGCCATCGCGCTCCTCAGCATTCTAATATCCTTCATATCCGAGGATCGTGACCATTCTTGATGCGAATCTCTTGCATTATAACTCTCCAGGAATCTCTGCATTCTGCATTTCGCATCGCAGCTACCACGGTGGAGGTTTTCAATTAGTCACTTCAGCCATGGACGTCCTGCCTTTTTACCTGCGTCGTTGTATGTTACTGAACGCGACGAGTCGTCCAAATTCTTCCTAGATGTCCAAAGTAGCTAAGAATCCTTTTCAGATTTTTGGTTCACCATTTCTTCTAGGACAGCAACATAGAAACATTTAACGGTCCATGGTATTTCTTAGCATGCATCTCCAGCACCACATTTCTAATTTTTAGTTAATATTTTCCTTTATGATCGCGGTTTCGATTGCTTATTTTTTAATTCAAAATTTCCGTTACTCGTAACTGAGATATAACCATTCTTCGATCCTTTCCAGCTCTAGAAGATTTGTGGAATTGGATAGCCAGTTGATTTGATCAATAATCATCAGCCTGGTTATTGATCTCGAGTCCTATCAATTTTAAAATAATGGAGAATCAAACAAATACATTATCATGAATGTTTCTTTCGTAAAATTGATATTATTTTTGTATAAATATACGAATATATTTGAAAAGAGATTAAGGTCCGTGTGACATTTTTTTCAAGCTAAATCTACGTTTTTTTTAATGCGCGTAAACGCGTGAACGGGCTTTTGCGTTAGTTCCGCTATCACGCGTAAACGCGTGAACGGACCATAATGTGTTATTAACATACTCCATAGGTGCTAATTTGAGATATATATATATATGTAAACTTAACAATTGTGAAAATGTGTTAAATATTATATTCCAATTCAATGGTAAATAATAAGAATTTCTCGCATTAATCGGTAATCGATCTTCAATATTTAGGATATGCACATTGTGTTAATGAATTTTCTCTACGTGGAAAACCTGTATTCAGAAGTGTCATGTTTTTTTTTGTATATTATTTTTAATTAAATTTCGCTTTGAACTCATTTGACTCTGCGTATTACCGGTTTTCCGGCAAATCAGGCTTTATTTAAATTCGTATTATAATTCATACCGCAAAAGAACAAACAGCATGAGCAATGCAAAAACAATATTGAATATTATTTCTGTATATTATTCGACAAAGGCTGTTTGCTTAGGCTTATCGTTCTAATTTTTATCTAAGTCCCATCGGTACATATCGTGTTATCTTGTGCGATAGGGTTATCCTGATGGGATAGGTGTTAATATCCGGATTTCTTTTTAGCGTATGCTCCGTGTGGGTTAAATCTCTCATAGCGCTCGACAATATAATCTTATATTATAGGAATGCCAATCCTGATTTCCATATTTGGCAGGGTGCAAGGATCTTTTCGCCCACGATCATTTAAAAAAAAAACAATATCATGTTACACGCTATGTAAACTGCTATTTAAATCATTCCGTAAAAAAAGTGACCCTCGCTGTTTGTTTTTGTAGATTTTTTGGCGGCGAACGTTTGATGGAATCGATCACATGTGTTTATGATACAATTGTTTTTTTTTTTTGTTAATTTTTGACGACCGTTTTTTGGCGGCAACGCTTCGAGTTTTTCTCGCCCTTAAAAACGTGACTGCGGTCAGAGTTTTCTCACAATGAGTTGCGTCACTCTTACTAAATTTTATTATCGAAATCGGATACTGCGGTTATTTTTTCGTCCGATCGCATTTATTATCAAACGAAAGTGTCCAAAGCCGCGAATCAGAATTCACGTTCTCTTACTATTATATCGGACTTAGAAACAAAGTTTATTCTCTAACATTAAAACGTTAAATTATTGCGCCATTGTTCAGAGTTAGTTTAAAGTGTTCATTGTTTGTTCTCTTAGTGTGTTTACAATTAAAAGTAATTGCTCGCGGCTTATCGCATTGATAATTGCGTTTTTCAGTATTGTATTTTGTGGCGGAAAAGTGTTTTTACTTTCGTTTCGGGTTGAATGGATCGCTTTTCATTAGCGCGCTCGTCGGACGTTTCCTCGTTTTAATTTTCTTCTTTATGTGCGGTTTCAAATTTCAGATTGTCTCGCAATTTTTTTCAACGTGGAAATCGTTCAATTATAATAAATCAATCTAATGGCCGTATATTTCATGGGAAACGTTGATAGAACACATATATTTGTATGGGGATAAAATATTTATCACACTATCGCCCGTGATATATTGTGCTCTTTAATAAATGGTTATGGATATTAATAAACAACTTTATTTTATTACTTTATTTTAATATATACGATATTTCGATAAAAAAAAATGTGATCGACCCTCGTATAACGCGATTAATGATGCAGAATTGCGTCACGTCAATCGTAAATATAATTCATAAATGTGAATTTTGATCGAAAAACAACTTTTTTTACAATGGCTTCGCATAATATTTATTTATTTAATTAATTTGTTGAATAATATGGGGAAACCCTAAAATTGCCGAGTTGTTTTTCTTTACGCAAATTATAAAGTGGAAAGTTGTTAACAATTTTCTTTGTAAGGATATAAAAAAAATCGTGATGTACGATTGCATTTTTTTTATAGTTAATATCCGGTAATAAGGGAAAAATACCATGAAGAAATCAGTAATTTCATATATTTTACTTTTTAATCTGATTAATTATAATTTCCTGGAGCTTTCAGCTAGCTTTTGTAAAATGACTACATTACTTTTAACATAGAATTAAACTGATGGTTATAATTAATTAATTGTTTTTGAACTTACGGTTATGATCAATTTAAACTTTGTTATAATAAGGGGCGTCTCGTCCATATACACTGGAGAGCTGCAGCACCCCTAAGAAAATGTAGGAAAAATATATTTTTATATATTGATTATATATTACGTATATGAAAATATAAATTCAATTTATATTTAGTGTAAAGCTGCGCAGTGTTGAGGTAAAGCGCTGTCAGCGCTATCAGCGTCGTGTTTTGGATGGATGCGGAGTGGGGGGGGTCTCGTTGCTAGACGCTATGTTGCGCTGCGACTCGGAACAGTACCACGCCGCCACGTAATTAATTCAATATCGATGTGAGATCAAATTTAACAGTGAATTTGTATCGTCCGCGAATCATTTTACGAGAAAGGATTTTTTTTTAATTATTAAACTCTGGATTTTTTAATATAAATAAAATATTGTTTTATAAAATTCACACTTCAGTATCAATACTACCTCTTTTTCAGTATCGGGATCGTTTCCAGTCTCTTCAATTGAGATGAACACAATTCTTTTGGTTGTTTTAACCGTATATTTTAGAAACTTTTCTGATATTTTTTACTGTGATACGATTGTCTGTTATCTTATTATTTTATAATGTATTTTTTTAAGCTTGAACTTGTATCCATTGTTAGAAATGATATGGATGTTCGTCCTCCTTTCGTTTGTTTTAAATATGGTCCAGGATTTGCAAAAATATATCAGATACTGATTTAAGTCCATTTAAAAAATGGCATTTCTTTTCGATGTATAATTACTAATAATATCATGATTTATCCCATTGCCATTTATCCATGGAATATTAGTGTCCCCTTGCATTTTTAGACTCTTTAATGAATTTTTATATGGGCGCATGGGGGAAAAATAATCTAGTGAGATCTTTAATGCCTTGAGCGGTTTTCCTGGTTTTATTTCTAGAGATATTCTTCAGCATCGCCAACCAGTCCATGAGACAATATTTAACAAAATTATCAAAAATCATTGAATACCAATGGGTGTTTCGGTCTGTTTATCTAATTACCCGAGACTCATTATTGAGATAAGCGACAGCTTCTCCCGGTCTCGGATGTGGGTTACGCGATTACGCACGGGCATTTAACGCGTAAACGCGTGCGTCGTAAACCCAGAACCGGGATTTAATTCAGCATTGTACAGTTAAGCGGTTAACGTTGCCTCGGCATCGCTGAACCGTCAGGTTCATCTGCATTTCCGACCACATGTTTATTTGGCCAGAGTGGCGTTGAAATCGCCCAACTGCTCTCGCCAGTCTTCGGCACCGCCTGTTATATTCTCCTGTATTGTTTGTTGTGCAATTACCATTTTGGCCGTGCGAAGACCGCTCGAAATAAGTCGACAATCGTTTATTTGTGGCATATTTTTCAGTCGCTGAAAACGGGTATCGAAATGCGATTCCCGTGTCGAATCTTTTTTTTTTTTATTATTCGAATATCTGTGTCATATCGTGCGTGATGAACGCAGCTGCTGACTGCGCTCGGCTCGGGCCCCCGATACCCAGAGCAAGCAGCTCTGGACCGAAAAACGAGTCTGGTCAACGTGATAAAAAGTGCTTGGTGAGTTCAAGAAACTCGACAACCACTCCCCGGTCTCGTCTTGCCCCTGGCCAGTCTCTCCGGTCGTCGAGTCGGCCTCCGTCCCTCTGTGATAACTCGTGATTCTCACACGATCCGGCCGGGGACGATCTGGATCAGCGGTCGACAACAGTCTATCCATTTCCGTTTATCGCACAAAATACACCATCCACCGCACAATGAGGATATAAATTCAATTTTATGACCGTCTAATATTTCTCGCGGCATGATGCTAATTTGCAATCTGACGGAATAGCAATTATGCGCGGATCCGAACAATGGCGAATCTTTCTCCGTGTGAAGCGATTGATTTTTTTTTTGTGAGACGTATAAATTTTTCGATACAATCATATTATTGCGCAACACCATTCACCCGATACATCGATGACTTTCTCGTGTGATTTTTTTTTATTCCACACATATTTAATTCTTCTAACGTCGTGCCGATGGGTTTGCGACCACTGATCTAGATGAAAGTGTTGCCAGTTTTGAATGTCGCCGATTGGATAACCAGATTTCTTTTGCAAACGATTTCCTGCTCGAAAATTCTTATCGGCATCTCCATCGATGTATACCTGACTGATGTTCTGAGACTCGTTTTCTAGCATTGTGCATCAGGTTCACGTGTGTCCGATGTTACAAAAATAAATAAATAAATAAAGGAGTCGCAAAGAGTTAAAATAATATATTCACGAACGTTTAACAACCGGCCTTCACCTTACCAGTTTCTCCAATCAATCAATCGCTCCGCGAAGGGAGTGGGGGTAGATTCTTTTTTTATCCGCTTGTCGCACGAAAAGGAACAAGTCCGATTCTTCTCTGTCAGTGATGTAATACACTTACCGCGTTTTACTCTCATTCATTCGCCTTGTGTATACTTTTTTCGTGATGCCTCTCCAGAAAAGGCAACGACGGAGTTGCGTAGGTTTTTGTATATGTCGGATTTTGCCATGGCTCTTTTGACACGTACATTGTCATTAACCTTCGGGATTTAAGATTCTGCATCGATTCCTTTGTTAGTCGAGTACACGGTGACTATCAATGTAACGAGCCAATAAAGCCGATTTTATCTGAAGCTATTTAATGCCCTGGCAATTTTCAGCAGTAAAATATGATATACGGCTTTGTGAATATTAATTACAGCTCTCTTGCATAAGATTTATTGCCGAATGACGATAAAAATGGAGACGTCGAATTTTATGATCCATTATCTACAGGAATATCCTGCACCTCGTTTGGTTGATTGTAAACTACCCATTTTTTGCACGAAAAGAAATTGTTGCGTGTAAAATTAAATTTAGCTACATTGTGATCCGATGGTATATTTCAATATGTACTCTATTCTGCACGTGGGATACATTCCACGCGTAATAAAAGTTACAATGAATATACCAAAATAAGAGATAATTTTATTTATGCAACTCTTTATGCTCTGAACATACGTGCCGTAATGTGAAAAACGTGTTAAAAAAATATGCAGACAACATATAAAACATATAGGATAGGTTATATTACTTTAAATCAAGAGCGGGTCGTCCATATACACTGCGGAACTGCAGCACCCCCGTGCAGATTAAAGAAAAATATATTTTAAACCATCATCTGTTGGCCGATAAATTGTCTAGTCTCGATACTTTCGCTCTTTCTCTCTTTGAGGAGATCTTGATGAAAGGATTGTTATTACGCGACAGGGTTAATAACCACTTGCGATTCGTTATAAGCAGATAAAAATATATAATCCGATACCAACAGTGGCAGAAGATACTCGTCCAATGCATGCAATGACTAAGATAGGGCCCTCACGTCATATGTGAGACTCGACTCCCATTCGAGAGTCTGCTAAGGGCCATACGCTTAGTGAGTGAGTGTCTCGTGGCTAGCAAGTGATGATGCCATGATACGTATCTATTGATTATGTATTTGGAGTTATAAATTGAATTAATATTTAGTGTTAATCCGCGCGGTATAGAGTAAGAGCTCTGTCTGTTCGTCAGCGCTACCAGTGTCGTGTATTCGATGGATGCGGGGCAGCAACGGGGTGGAGGGGGGATGTCTAGTCGCTTGTAGATATGGTTATTATACACTATTTTTTTCACGAAACGTAATGGTTTCGTATTGAATTTCACGAACCGGAGCGGCGCTCCATAGCGTACCGGCACGATTCGGTTCATTTCTGTATTCTTTGCATATTCCACAATATAATCGTGTTGCCTATACATATATGGGCGTCTTACATGTATGTAGATATACTCGATGCGATCACGCAGGAACATTGCGTTCAACGCCATTTACTGTGGTTTACTACACGCATTAACTTCACTATTCATTCCTGCTATGCACTCGCCTGCGTTATATGTAGATATTATGACTGATATTAACCTTTCTCGACCTGGACAAGACACGAATCTCCTAAAACGATCGTATATCTCCGGCAAGATTTATGAGAGTTTGAGCGCATTGACGGTTACTGCGTAAGCAATCGCGCAATCAATGCAAATAATTTTACTCACTTAAAGTTGAGATGTACTTGAGATTTTGCTTGATTTTTTTATTATTATTATTAATAGTTAATTGATTTAATTGATCACGAGATTCTCGGATTAAAAATATTGAAGATGTTTGAAGGATCGTTGATCATTCGGCCGCGTCGATAGTATGTGCGCTTATTTTTTTTTTAACGATTTTCAGATTCAATGTCAAAATTGAGATGTATGCGAAATGCGTCAGATGTTTTTGCATAAATATATTTTCGCAAAGCTTCTTCAATAGACACGCGAGCTGTCACGTATTCGACACATTGTTTCGGCGATAAGCGTTCATAAATAGAAATGTTCTCCTCCGAATCGCTTTTTATTTTTGCATCACGTATATTCTCCATTAATATTATTCGTTATTGAGAGTGAAGAAAATTGTGGTATTTTTCGTCTATTATATGTAAATACGGTATTATGTAGCACATGTGTCATCTCGTTGAGAGTTGCACATGTATATTTTTCATGATTATAAAATTTGTCTCAGCAGAGAGATGGCACCATAGATTTTTTTCAATATTGAAAACATGAAAAGAAAAACTGATAAAATGATCGCACGCGAGTTGTACTCGACGTGGGAATTTGATATGTGTTTTAAGAGTGTTACGAAACACCCTGTATTGTATCCCGGCCATGGGAAATATAGTGTTCGGTTACAGTGATAGTTTTTGTGTGAATTCGAATTTTTTATAATGAAACCGATATCCTTTCAAAATATCCGTCGCCTGATCGGCGGCGGAAGAAAGAAGAACGAGAAGGACACTTCCTTCAAACGGAGCGACTCCTTCAAAAGGATATCCATAAGAAAGAATTATTTGGATAGGGGAGGGAAGAAGAAGCGTAACAACGACATAGCCGCCGTTCCTTTATTCAATGAAGAATCGAAACTGGAAGAATACAACATCACCCCGACGATCAAACCCAAAATTGAAAAGGATACTAAAGTCGAAAACATTTACATGCAAGCACCTCAGGTTAGATTGGACGACCGCATCGACAACTTTTCAGAGCGGAGCTCTTTGGCAAAAAATCCACAATCGCCAAAAGTGACGACGTCGAAAGACGTATGCACGCAAACCGATGTATCAAACGAGCCAGATACAGTGTCGACTAAATCCGTCGAAGACGAATCGAAGAAGAGCAAAGTTGTTGATTTGAAAAAGGTTCCGGAAAAAATCATAATCCATGTTCCGGCGTCTGAAGATTCGGCGTCGGAATCGATGCCGTTAATTATCAGACGTCCGGTTCTTAAAAAGTCGTCTAAGACGTCGACGGCGTCGACGTACACGACGCCGGACGACATAGCGCCGACCAATCTGAAACGTCAGGAGAGCAACGACTCAGCCGTCGAGATGTTCCCCTGGGGCGATTCCATTGAAATATTAAAGCTGGAAAAATCTCCGGTGTTTCCCTCCAGACGCAATCATCAAAACTACACGCCCCCCGAAATCGTCGTCGATTCTTCCAGAAGCGACGATATGTGCTCATTATCTGTGAGCCTCGGCAGGATTTGGATGGACGCTCCGTTAGCGATGTCTCCGAGAAGTCTCGAACTACCCAGAGGGATCCCTCAAAACAATTCGATCGTTGAACTGAGAACTGCCCACAATTCTTTGGACAGCGCGTTAAAATGCAACAAAGACGATGCATCCGTAACGAACAGGCTCCAGAAGATCAAGCCGAGAAAAGCAATAACCAGTGAACCGTCCACTTCGAACATGTTCTCCAGTAAAGATTCAGGATTTTCATTCTCGGCTTCGATAACCCAGCTCAGCGATCAATTCTCGGACACTCCCAACGCCTTGATGAGCAAACTCATGTCCAAATCTAAATTCGGCAATAATAAGTTCAATCCTGTGTTCAGAACGAGCAGCAGGAGCTACAAAGAATTCAGAAATTCAATCAAAGCGCGCAAAAGAACTAAGCGTGACAAGAACGACATCTACACTGTCGTCGTGAGGAGACCGCCGAGGTCGGCCGGAACGATGAAACTGAACCCCTTGATGTTCGTGCCGCCGGATAGCAAGGAGATACAGTACAGCCTCCCGGCTGACGATCGCACGGTCTACGACGATTACGACTCGTACGACGAATTTTACGAGTGCATCTCGCCGGATTACAGCGAATTCAAGGCGTACAACAAGCGGATCGATTACAGTGTGTCGTCATGCAGCAGTAGCGTGTCGGCCGGAGTCGTGAGCAGCACCAGCAGGACCACCAGCAGTCTGTACGTGAAGAACCAGAGCGGCCGGAACTCGCGCGCTTCCGGTAAGCTAAGGCAAGGCACCCTGGTTTGCCGCCGCAGGGTCATACACCTGAAGAACTCGGACTTCTTTCAAGTACAAAAGTCGAACAGTCGACCAGGTTCGCCGGTGTACGTCGACACGCTCCTAGGGGCCGAATCGTCCGGGAGCGAAGACGTCGAGGGGGCCCAGCAGGGCAGGGAGGGGAGGGTGCGACATCCTGTTCGACGGCGTCGATCGCGAGCACGCGCCGGAAGACACGTGTTGCCGATCAACAGCAAAATTTGTAAGTCTTTTGTACCATATTTTATTTTATCGCATATGCAAGTATATATAAAGCATTTGTTTCCATTCCGTCGATGTCAACGGTTGCATATTAAACGGATACTGCGAAAGACATGGCTTCCGACTCGCTTCAAAACATATTGCCATTCGAGTCGCTTCACAATTCGGATTATAAAAGGCAAACTCGCTGTTTTTTTTATTATTAAATAATAATATTCAAAACTAGATTAGTAGAATCATGAAAAACTGGGTTTTTCGATTTCATGAATTTATGAACGGTTTTTTATTCAGAATTTGGATCGCATTTCTGATTATCTAATTTTAATCGGTTAACTTCATGGTTGAGAAGCGTGAAGTCTATGGTCTCTCAACAGCGATTTTCCTCTCCCAGAACAAAAACAATACTGCTTAAAATTTTGGGCCCTTGCATAATATTTAAATAATACGATATATTAAATAACAAAGAAATCGTGCATTTTATTAACAGCAATAAAAATATGTACTTCTAATTTTTATTCTTCTTCTCCTTTCTACTTCCCATTTACATCTCAGTCAACCTGGGATAGGTTATACATTTTTTTTAAATTTTTTATAGCACCTTTTATATAACTCTACCATAGACAATAAAGATTTTCAGAGAAACTTCTTCAATATATAAACACCATGGATTTGCCATACGTCAATACAAGTAATCATCCTAAAACACGATTACAAATTTGCGGAAACCATCCAATTAAGCCCAATATATAATTTTTCTTCAACACAGACCCATCTGCTGAAAAAAGTCAAAAAATTCTAATGGGACTGCGGAATTTTGTGTCTCCATACCAGAAATTCTACATCTACAATGAGCTTTTATGGAATAAAACTAAACCAAAATTACATACTTTAACCTAGCCGTGCCGATGGAGTATATTTGGGACCTCAAGTTTTTCATTTTTGTCGAATATTCTTTTAATAAAAATCCTACGTGTCAAAAAAAAATTAAAACAATAACATTCGCTTGCATTGCCAGGGGCACGATGTTTTTTCTCGCTCGCATCCGTCCTATTGATTAGTTGAAAATTAAAAATATCGATCAAATTATGATGCATATAATGAAAAACTATTTTTATTCAAAATGTCAAGATATTGATGAAGAATTCGACTCAATCGAAGGGCGACTCGATAGAAAAAACATTTAATCCTAACCTAAGTTTTTTTAAAAATTAGACAATTTTCTATACCAATTTAAATATTAAATCTTTTAAATGTTGAACCTACATAAAATGTCAAGAATGCATTTTTAATATATAGACTTTGGTATGTACCAAGTAGAACCAAGTAGACCCAAATACGATATATCGTATTTCATCAGGCTTATTGCTAAAGGTCGTGTTAATTTTGGTGCATCCCTTAATTTTTAATTGCGCGATTTGAATTATTAAAGCAAAATTAACGTATGCGTTCTGATGGAGCTTGCGTTTGAATTGTTACAACAAAATCGGATTTATTATCTAAAATTAGAGTATAATGATGCGTTTATGAAAATATTCACAACTGTTTCAGACATTGAAATTGTCAATAATTGCGTTACAGCGATCCCGTTGCAATACAGTACGTGTCGTTCTATTTCGTCAGATATTTATTTTATTTATCGCACAATTGATGGATTTAACTGTGGTTTTGTTGTGCAAATAGAGGACGCACGTACATTGCAATATTGTCACAGTAAATTACACATTTGGGTCTTCCGAAAGCCATTGCCAAATTTGATAAAAAAAAAAACAGTATATTGCATAAAAAATATTTTTCAAACTCCTATTCAAATTCTACACCGGCTTCCGGTGCTATTTTTTTTGCACACATTCTTTATTCACGAGTTAAATATTGCACTAAGTAGTTTTCATTGTGAAACCCCTTACACCCTAGGCATTATTTCCATTTCTATAACCCGACATGTCCCGTGGGAATGTGCAGTTGTTTTAACCCTTGTAACACTGAGGGCTTTGTACCAATCTCCCATTCAGCGACCAGCCACTTGTACAAATGGCGATGACGTATACACTCGATGCTAATATATTCGTTTTTTTTATTACTTTCAAATGTTTTAAATATCTTCACATAATTAAAATATCTCAGAGTTATTACCGGATCTGCATACCGTGTACTTCTATATTTAAATGTTTGTTCAAAGTCATTGAGAGACGGATTTTATAATTTATTGCGGACATTGATGAGTTGTTTGTTGGCTGTTAAGGGCTTTGGAGAAATAAGTAGGGTTTACTGTCACATTGACTTAGACTTATGAATGAATCTTGGTTGTAAAATATTCAAAATGTAATATATTTACGTACATATGTTTACTCCACTGTGTTCAGAACAGACTGGTCTCAAATAAGACACAAAAAATGGATTTCTTTTTGGTATACCTAATAATTTTAGATTTATTTTTATTTTTTATTATTATTATTCAAATACAAGATTTAAAGCATGTCCAAAATTTATTCGTCCATTTTGAATTTATTATAAGCACGAGAATTTACGCAAAAATGAGATCGAATCGTAGTACCTTAACCCTTTGGTTGCTTCTGTGTTTTTCAAAATTCATAAAATGTATGAGCCTTGCCGATGAGGACCCCAAGGTTTTGATTTTATCTCGAATAACTCTTTGATTATAAATCCTATATGTCACAAACTTTTTGTATTTGTCCAAAAAACTTTAAAGATTAAATATTGAAAGTGATCATCATCTTTATTATCTAGAATTGCAAAAAAACAACAATATTCGCTGCTGTTGTAGTAGTTAAAATCCAAAATATCGACCCAATTTTAAAGCAGAATTTCATGTATAACCATTTTTATTCATAGAATGATCTGTTTTTAAAAAATAATGACAAAATAATTATTTGGGTTAATTTTGTCCCCTTTAGCTACAAAATATGCTTAGATACATTTCTAATGTTTAGTATGGTGTTCAGCAATTTAGCATTTATCTCATTGATGTTGACAGAACGTCGTTTTTTCCGCGGTTTTTCATTTTCCATGTTCGGCAAATACGCAGACTGAGACATCAAAACAATGTTGTTTTTGACCAAAGAATATTTTGAATGACAATCGTTATAATAACGATATATCGTTGTGTAGCATTTAAATGTTTGAGAAAAGAAAATTCGATGTCAGTTACTGTTTCTTCAGTTGAAAGATCGTTCTCAAGAACTTGGCCGAAATGTACAATTAGTCAAATATTTTATTATACACTCAACCCTCCTATAGCATCAAATTTGTTAACGCGCTCTTGTTGTCAAACTATAGGCTTTATTTCGCTTTCCAATGTATTATTATATATTCAACCCTTTCCACTTTGTCGACTTTTAGTCGAATCTATGAGTTACTCTCATTATTTATTTTTTTACAAATTTATTAAAAAATATAATCATTGGGAGAATGAACTAGGTATTTTTATTATTATTAGGTTTGGTCTGATGTCCGATTAAAAAAAACACTTAGTTGAAGTTGTTTGCTAAAGAATCTTTTGGGCCAATACGTCTGGCCTTTACCGTAAAAAATTGTCATTTTGTAGAAAACAGTGATCTAAAGGAAGCACTATAGGAGGGTTGAGTGCAATTGCGTCTTGCATGTAACTAATTATCCGTGCAAACCGAGGGACACAAAATCACAGTTCATTTCAACATCTTTAAAAGGAAGAATGCCGCAATTGAATTTGATTTTCTATGGCAATCAATTTTTTTAAAAGCACCATTATAAATTCGAATTGTTTGCCATTAGCATTTCGTTCGACTCCAATAGTTTTCGATCGGGGATATAATTTTCCCCGAGGAACATAAAATTTTGGCGCCAACAATTCATGGCAGAATCACGTTTCGATGCCGAATTTTCACAGACAATTTGCGCTGTATTTTATAATAATACAGCCTCGCAAATTTGTGTGTGTGTGTGTGCGTAATAATAGCGAAATAACTCAATACAACAATTTCGCCGGGTCATTTCTCGGACCGTGATCCGCGTCTTCTTACGATTAAATCATCATTTCATTCACTTCTTCAATTTATCGTGGCTGTAGAAAAATTTATCATCATCACGCTATATCGCCATGATTTGGGGAATTATAAGATCGTTTGCGATTACCGATTACAGGCTGTGGGCGCCATTGTGGTCCGGCCGATGTCAAGATTAAGTTTTACTTGTTTCGACAGGGTCACATGAGCGATGCCGATTTCTAAAACAACACTGAGGCATTCTCGTTTTGTCGATAATGCGGTGTGGTCCACTAATATCCATTTTTTTCCCCGTATTATTATTGTACGCATTATATTTTTGTATCAAATGAATTTAAAGACCGAGGTGAAATTGGTCGATGGAAGCGTGAAGGTGACCGTGCAAATCCACAATCGTCTGTGCTAAAACGATGCGTGGTTTATGGAAAAATAATGTACAGAATTTGCCAAATTATTTACAACGTAATAATCTTATCGAGTTTACATTTTTTTTATTATTTATTTTCACCACGATGAATACAGCGAAAGCCCGATCTATCAACTGTTCCCGCATTCATCGTTCTTTTCCCTTGAAAACAATCGATCGAGGTTCCACCACATCATTATATCCAATGACCCAGTTTAATCATCTGCATTTATCATAATCATGTGATATTTCTATGAAAATTTTGCATTTTTTCGAAACAA
>JAGXCT010036338.1:45957-62828 GCA_022495035.1 Philopotamus ludificatus | reverse complement strand
ATGCCTTTCTTATAAAACTCTGCAGGTTTAGAATCGAAATAGTCTGAAAGGGCCGTTTTCATTTCATCTTCTGATTTAAAAAAAATCTCATAAATAATGCTCCAATTAGCGAAAAAGCTCATAATCGGATGAAGCCAGGTCTAGAGAATACAGTAAATCT
This sequence comes from Philopotamus ludificatus, assembly GCA_022495035.1. Classification (NCBI taxonomy): domain Eukaryota; kingdom Metazoa; phylum Arthropoda; class Insecta; order Trichoptera; family Philopotamidae; genus Philopotamus; species Philopotamus ludificatus. The sequence goes on along the minus strand of JAGXCT010036338.1, from coordinate 62,668 downwards.
GTCAAACCTAATGTTGAGACTCTTCTTTCTCCTTCAATAACTCACAGATACCGCGCCTCATGTGTTTGTTTCTCTCAGTAAACGCATGGTGGACCCAAATGACTTATTTTTTAATAATTCCCATTTTTTCAGGTATCTTTGAGTCGACGATCATGAAGTACTGGCTTGGCTCAAAAATTCTTCGATACTAAGAGTCGGATTTATTTCAATCTCTTCTTTCAGGGCTGGTTCATCCACTTTACGTAAACGTCTACTTTAGGCTCATTTTTCAAATCAATATTGTCTGATTTAATTTTTTTTAACCATCATTGACATTTCCTGATGTTTAATGCATCTCCATAAACATCGCAAATATTTTTTGTTACCTCCGTTGCGTCTTTTTGGCGTGAAACTGAAACAGCATACTGCAAGGATACGTCTCGGTCAATATTAAAGAGACACGTAAAAAAAATTCTACGCAAAACGAAGATTCTCACGACACACAAAATATTCAAACACGTCTTTCTCAGTTAAAAGACTGAAGGAAACTAATCTGAAACTATGCTTTCCGAAAATGCGACATTACATTTCGTTCCATCTAATATATTTCGTTATTTACAAACCCTAACTAATTTTAACCTAAAACTTTACCCTTTATTTCTGATGAATTCTTCATTAATATCTTGACATTTAAAAAAAAAAAGGGATTATTCTAAGAAAAAAAATAGTTATTTATGATATGCTTCATAATTTGGATATTTTAACTTATCAACGTCGCGTAAATGACACGAGCACTCGGCGATGTCTCGCCTGCAGACTAAGCTCTTGCAGCACGTGTCACGCGCACGTTTCACTCGCACTCGGCACATTGCATCGAATAAGGGCATGAAAATACATTGCTCGCGAGAAAACAGCAGCGAGTATAATTGTTTATATATGTTTTTGGCAATTTCAGACAATACATAATACTACTTATTTATAGTACTTATTTTTTAGATTATTTTAGATTAGCATAAAAAGTTTGTGATATATATGATTTATATTAAAAGAGATTATTCAAGAAAAATCAAAACCTTGGGGTAACAATGTACGCCTATCGGCACGGTTTGGTTAATGAATGAGTAAAGCAATAAAACCAATGGCAGCCATTGCTTAAAAATGGTTTGGTTTAATATGTTAGAGGGGAACGGCAACAAAACAAATGGCGGGCATTTATTTTAATTCTCCCCTAACGCTTTGTGTGACTGAGACAGAATATGTTAAGAGAGGTAGGCAACAAAACAAATTCTTTATAGAGTACGTATATATAAACAAGCGGCAAAAATTTGCGACCCATATTTTTATCTATCTGCACAGACAACTTAAACTGAAATGAAACGTTGAAAAACCCTGCGCTATGTTGTAGCTTATTTTCTAGTATGTTATATATTTTACGGCTTTCATTAATATTTCCTCGATGTTGAGACTCGTGACCATATGTAAACATACGTAAAAAAAACTTAAAATATACGTAAAATTCTGAGAATTTTAAGCTGTAAACTCATATTTTCATACCCTGATTATTCCGAATCAAATTAAATTTAAGTTTAATTAATTTTAGATACTATTTGTTTATTAATTTTTTAATTTATTGAGCTTGTTTCACAATTTTTAATTAGATTTAATAAATAATATTTTATTAAAAATAGAAATAATAATTTAAACTAAGAGAATAATTTTGCAAAGTTTGTCAGAAACTAATTCTCGCACATTTAATCTGTCTATTCCTTGTGTATTCTAGTCATTTATTATTATTTTTTAGTATACCTTAATTATTTTAAGATCCACAATATCTGGACCAGATTTTTGCAATAATTATGCTTGAAAGTATAGATTATTCCAATGATTACAGTTCACTAGCACATGGCATTTAATGTACTAAAATTAAACATGGCTCTAAAATGTACACGCAAATAGCTGCCAAACGTGAATTCTGGGTAATTAAGAACGGAGTTACATGGAAAACGTGTTATTTGAAGTTAAAACAGAATATTAACTCTTCTGAATATTACTACAACTATAATAACGATACAAGATGAAATTTATTTCATAGTATTTTCAGTTAAAAATATTTGATTATTAAATCTGTGACTCATTGCATATTACGTTTACAATAACTCATCCCCCGCGCGGGGGTATGAATAATTTTCCGGAAAATCTGTATGGAAAATTATTACGCTCGACACACAATTAATACATTCGGAGCGCCACACACAACAATATAGGACATAATGGAAAATGTGGCTCCATAATAATTCACCGGTCGATTGTTTCATGAATACGCGAGTGCGACGTACGAATCATTAATCTTCCCTCTGGATATCCATTAGTGAAATTATGATGAGACCTATCGGTAAAAATATCAAATAACGTTTCACAAAGTCAGAAATGCGTGTATCCAAAGCCGGGGCCCCCATAATTCATTAGCCCCGGCCCGTATAATGTAATATTGATGGCGGCGAATGTATTAAACGCGACGTATCGGAAACGGTTTCATTTTGATACATTTTTTTTAATTGTCGAATAATTATTGGGACGAGACAGCTCGTGCCGGTGTACGATTTCCAGCTGAAAATAATTCGGGCAAGTGGATGGGCGTGTCATTTCATTGGGCAGAATACGCCCGGTCGGTCCCCATGTAACATATTACATTACATGCGAATTGCGATTGCGTATTTGCATTTTAAGTAGTTTAATTCATCAGGAAAACAGTGTATGAATCAAGTGCAAAGGCATCGTGGCAGTTTATCATTCGGTAGACCGTACACTCGTATGTAAATACACACGCGAACGCTACGTCTGATATTATTTATTATATATATACAGATTTTTTTCAGCAAATCTATTTTTAATCAAACAATAGACACAAAACATTCACGGGATTTGAATAAAAAAATATGTTTTTCTCCAAAATTCTTCAATGTAGTGTCCTTCAGATACATATCTTTAAATCTTTTAGTATGCAATTTTTGGTTCCACTCAACAATTATATCTTTATCTGTCAGATGTTGACAAAATTTCATCTTTGGGAATAGGAAAAAAATACACGAAGCCATGCCCAATAAAACGAAGGCTGATACCATTAAAATATTAAAATAAGCATCCAATATAGCTATCAGAATCAGCATATGACATCAAAAATTAGTATTAAAAATGGTATAAAAAATTATGGACAATTGGAATTACACAGTCCAAAAAATTCTCAGAGAAATGGTCAACGCCCAGTGGTTAATCTGAAATGCTGATATACGGAAATATCATACAATACTACCTTTAACTAAATATATTTAATAATTAAGACTCTAGCCATACTATTTTTAATTTCATTTCAAAATTAAAAAATAAATATATATATATTTAAATATAAATATATGTTTTAAATTTTTAACCTATCCCAATACCGTCAGTGATTACTCACAAAAATATCACAAATCTCTAATTTCAAAACTCAATCAATTATCTCGAGGTAAAGCTAGAAAAAAAAATGCAAATCAAACCCCTATAATTACCTCCTTGAATTGCACTCTTTTACATATACTATTTTACCCTGCTCTGTGCTGATTTTAAGCGATAAAGGGTTAAGTGGATTTTTGGAGGAGTTTTTAAGCTTTGCTTAACATGGACTTACTAATAAAAAAAATTCAAACTCGATAAATTCGAAGATGCAAATAAAACTAAAAATATCGTGTTAACTACATGTTCTGCTTTCTTCAATTAATAAAAAATCGTATCTGAATTAGGAAGTGCTTCATCATTAAGTCCACATAAATAATAAAATATAAGATACGATTAAATTTTCGGTGAAAAGGAAAAGAAGTCTAGCCCCAAGCCCTTGGATAAGAGGACCAAACCAGATAAGCAGGTTTAATCATATAATTTATTAATATATCTTGGACAAAGATATAACGACTCACGTTTAATGTAAATGAACTTAATTTAAAAAATGCGTAAAATTTAATATGCACGTAGAATAAAAATATTTTTTCCCTGCAAGAAATAATAAATGTATTCGTATATATATATTATAAACATTTTTAATGTTTTCAGATAGCATTTTTAATTTAAAATGACATGATTTTATTTAAAAATACATAAACTAAAAAGCTACTAGTTATGTTATGTATTTTTATTTTCCAGAATCTATCAAATTAGAGAAAAAAAAACATATTTATTCTAAATATCTTAATATATTGAGCTATTAAGATTTTTATCGAATAACTTTTTTAATATAAATCGTAAATGTCACAGACTTTTCGCATTTTTTTATAAAAGTCTAAAAAATAAATAGTATAAATAAATTTTTACCTTTATTGTCTGCAATTCCGAAAAAAAAATTACAATATTTGCTTCTATAGTCGCTGGCGCGATGCTTTTTCTCGCTCGCATCCGGTACGATGTGGGAATTACGAGTGAAATGTATACTAGTGACAAGTACCGCAATAATTTCTGCGGGACATCTCCGAGTGTGCTTGTCATTTACGAGTCATATTGACTAGAAGAAAAATCCAAAATATCAACCAAATTTTTAAGCTTTCATGGATAATCCTTTTTTTTAATAAAGTCAAGATATTGAAGAAGATTTCATGACGGATCGGTTAATAAGCTCCGGATTACAAGAAAATCTCTGAAAAAAGCGTGACTCCCTCTCTTTTTGATAACATATTATGTATCATAATATTCTGATATGATTCCTAAAAAATAAATTCAATCGCAAAGAAAATGTAAGCGTAAATTTTCCGGATAATACCTCAAAATTTAATTTCCACTGAGAAAACCTATGAGATAAAATATACATAATTAAAAATAAGATTAAATTAGACACAGCTTCTGCTATCGGCTGACTAAAAAAATATTTAAAATGTCTGATATAACAAAATTACCCCTAATATAATAAGCTAACGCGTGAATTCTACGCCCATCAAATTTCAGGTTATATTAAGCTTAAATTATAATTACTATCCATAAACAAGTTTTAAAATATTTTATTGTAATTATAAAGCGCTTAGGTTAATTTATTTCTATCCCAATTATATAACAAGAAATAATAAATAATATTGGAATACCTTTGCCCTCAAAGAAAACATTTAATTATATTTAAAAATAAATACAATACAATCGAATCTTAGGATCAGTATTTTAGTAATGACTTGCGAATAACAATATCAAACTATGCCCAATTGAATGAACGTAAAATGGACCAAACGTACATACACATTGCGTGCCATCGTCGAGCTTAAAGCGTATGTTTAACCCGCAACACAAGACTTAGTTATCGATTTTTCGGGAAAACAATGTTATTGTTGCGCTAAATTTCCCCCGCAACCTTGTTTGACCTCAGATTGTAAAATTAATATTACAAATACGGCGGTGTCAGAGTGAAGAAAAGCTCATCGCGCACGTATTTTCAGCGGACGCTGAAAACAATCAACAGTTAAATTGATTGCCGATCATTTTTGATGGTCCGCTCTTAAATAGATTGTTTTAATTGGTCGTAACGGCGATTCGTACGGCCATCCCAGATCGGATTGACGTCACGCGGATAATAAAAAGAAAAACAACGACGATTATTGTTTAAAAATATACATGGCGTAAATAAAGATTCGACAGAAACGGATTTAAAGAAAATTTTTATCAGCCAATGCCAACTAAAAATATATTTTTTATGATATAAATATAATTCAGATAGCTCCAAAAATGTAGTAGATTAATTAATAGATTGGACTAAACAATAATTAAATTTCAAATTTATGAAAAATGCTTAGTATTTCAGAATCTTGTGAAGAGAATAGATCGTCAAGTTGAAGACTGAAAAAAATATTCCAATTATCGATTGAGCAAGTGTTCACTTGTTCACGAGAACTAATGTAGCAGATTTTCCAGCTGAAAGTATCTTCGGTGCTATTGAATAGAATGAAAAATGATCGGGAGGATGTGTAGTAGCCCACATCGATTTGTTACAGAGTGCTCCCTTTGTAACTGGACCGTACTTTGTATCATAGAGCGGCGGTGGCACTCTTTGTCCGGCACAGTGCAGCAAAGGTTAATTCGGTACATCTATCAATTGGCCCAATTCGCTCTTCGGGGCGTCGGAGTTTAGAATAAAACCTGGGGGTGATGTATGATCATCGATAGTTCAGGGGACGCCCGTAAATCAGACCGCGGCGGGGCGGAGTCTCCGAAGCAACAAAAAAAAAAATGGACGAGGATAATTTATATATCGGCTGTCCGTGCACGCGATATATTTATCAAATTGATGTATTTTTAGATTATTTATTTTTTTCAGCCTTTTCACTCGAGTTTTTCTCATATTGTTTAGGCGCGTCGGCGGGAAAATAACGATTTTTCAACGAAATTTGATACGTCACAAAATATTTCCCTGCATAATATTATTTTTGATATCGGATGAATATAAAATAATTAATTGTTATTTATAAAATAATATAATAATACATTCAATTAAATTATTCTGTAAAATAATACGTACGAGGTTTTATAAAAAAAAATATGCAGAATATTTCAATTTCGCGGGCCCATTTTTGTGCTGTTAGACTTTTCCCCGAAGTATATTGACATTGTTAGTCATATTGAATTCTTATTTAATTGTTAACTGCCAAAAATACAGAGAATTTGCATTAAACTTTGCATATCTTCTATGAACAAAGCAAGCTTTTAAAATTGATCCAGGAAAATCTATTGATTTTTTTCTATCGTCTTTTTTGAAACATGTGAGCGAGCGTTTTTTGATGTAAAATTATATGTCGTAATTATCTGTCCAAAATCTAATAGTTCATAATGAATTAATCCCTTTATTTCTCACCAAATGCATAACATTCTCTTCTTAGGGTGTAATCCTGTTCTTGGGGTTGGAGTTTGGGGTTGATTGGCGCTCAACCACTGCCTCTTGCGTTTAGTGTCGACGTAATGAATCCACTTATCATCTCCAGTGACAACACGACTCAAAAATAATTCATTCTATTCTCTAATCATTAATGATTTAATTACTTCTGCCAATTTATGAGGTACCTATATTCCACAAGTAGATCCCAACTCTTTTAAATACCTGGTAACTGATGTAAAAGGCATTTTGAGTACCTGTGATAATTCTTGTATTATCAATTGCGATTTTGCTTCCACAGCTAACCTAAGATCGTGACGTTCAATCACTATAGGCCTATCAGACGTTGGTAACTCTTCAATGTCAAAATTTCAGGAACGTAATTCTTTCAGCCCATTGCATTACAGATGTTTTTAAATGCAACTATTTCATTTTGTCCAAGTTGAAACTCATAAAGCATAATACAGCGTAACTGAATTTCTTTAACCTCCACTACCATGGTGTTTTAGGGTTGAACATATTTAAAAGCCTTTTTCGAAGCCTGTATAATAACAACACTGTAATAGAGTAGAGTTCGTTGGAAAAGTTTTCGGTGCTCAAAGGAGTGAGAGAGGGCTGCATACTATCTCCACACCTATTCAACCTCTACGGGGAGTATATCATGAGAAAATCTCTTGAAAACTGGAAAGGCGGATTTAAAATAGCGGTTAAAAAAATTAAAATCTTAGATAAGCGGACGATACGACATTGATAGCCACCAACGAAGAAGAAATGGCCGATCTCCTCGAAAAAGTTATCTATGAAATTAAAAGACTAGGACTCGAGATCAACATTACTAAAACCAAGCTGATGATCGTCGACAGGAGTATACAGCTATCCAGATATGTTAATCTTCCGGCTTTGGAGAGGGTTGAAGAATTTCTTTATCTCGGATCACTACTTAAGAGTAACGGAAATTGTGAGCAGAAGATAAGAAGTCGAATAGGGATGGCTAAAAATTAGATGTCAAAGCTATCAAATATTTGGAAAAACATGGGGATATCCAAAAAGACAAAAAAAACTTTTAGTGCAAAGTCAGGTATTCTCAATTTTTATTTACGGGGTAGAAATCTGGACCATAAAGAAAAATATAAAAAAGAAAATTGATCCCTTTGAAATATGGTGCTGGCGACGGTTGCTGAGAATACCATGGACCACTAAATACACAAACGTGTCCGTCCTTAAAGGAAAGGAGGAACTTCAAAGTAGACCAACTTTCGACTATATGCATTAAAAGAATTCTTCGATACTTTGGGCATCTCGCCAGAAGAAACGATAGCCTGGGGAGAAGCTCGTTGCGCTTGGAAACTTACAAGGACGCAAGAAAAGGGGCAGAATTTTCGGAACGAGAATGATCACGATCCTCATACATGAAGGTGCTGACTAAAGAAGAATATATAAAAAAAATATCTAGTATTTAAACAGAAACGCTGACACTAACACTATTGAAGAAAACCAAAGGAATACTGTAAATATCATTAGTTATTTTATTACTCATTAGTCAGGTAATTCTTTATAACACTAACCAGAGGGTATCTCAATGAAAGAAACGCATTTCTATAGCATGATTCATAAAAAAATATTTATGTAGGTAGTTTAGCGCGTTGGAATTAATTTATTTAATGCTATCTATCCTTCGTTGAATAAATAATTATTAACAAAAAATATAAATTTCAATCCTAAAATAACATTAAAATTAACCAGTGTCGTGGTTTGACACTGGGGAAATATTAGTGTGAGATATTTATTCAACTTATCATTAATGGGTGAGTATGAATCTTTAATCAAATAAATAAATTGCATCTCTAATAAATGCATAGTAATAATGAACAATATGAAATTAATATTTTATCGATTGCCAAAATATATTTCCTGATTGACTAAATATCAAATGCGATGCATAGAATGCATCGTTACTTCGTTTAGGCGCATTAAAATATTTTTAATTGCATCAATAGACATAATAAATTATATTCGATACATAGTTTGAGAGTTACAGTCCTCGTATATTACATAGTATCTATTCAGATTACATATTTAGTATGCTAATATGTTATCCAAATATACGTAACGATACTGTCGAATCGTACTATGATTATTATAAAATATGTCTAGCTAAATCCCCGCGATTTAGATCGCCAGACAGATATCCGCAATTATACACCGCGGATATATTTAGTAAGAAGGCCTTGACCAAATCCTGGATTGACCTTTTCCAATTATCCGGCCTGGTGGGCAGCGACCTTTCCGGTACGGAAACCGTTTCCCTACAAACCGGACATTTCCTACTTACCGGTCGCTGCAATAGACCACCGTATCACCCTATCTACACATACAGAATGATTCAAATGCAGAACGTATATAAATATTTAAATAAAATAAAAAAATGCGACTTATACCACTATTAGAATAGCACGCGCCTCCAGAAATAGCTGCGAATATAATCGTGCATTATAACGGTGTTACTGCTTATTATGAATATGATGATCGATGGCGGTATAAATAATATTACATTTTGGCGGACATAAATCACTCCGTACACATCCAATATTATCAAAACCAATAATGATGGATGACACGGAAGGTGAATTGCAACGTCCTATACGTAAATTAATAAAGCAAACATTATCGATTTTCAGGGAGCGGTTCTAAACACTGCAAGTTTCAACAGAATCAAAAATAAACGTATCGTATTTTTAGTTGAGTTATGGATCAGGTATCGCTCTGTACATATGTTATATTTAATACATGTGTTAAGTACAGTTTTGGAAGCAGTGGCTTGCGTATTATTAAGCAACGTCTGTCACCTGACTCTAATGACAGAAATAACAATGGAAAGCTATTAATGCGAACGTGATGGGAATATCCGATAATTAAATGTTGGTGGCTCGTTATTATCTAATAACTAGTTATATCGATATCCGAGTAATGTATCGACTATGGCATCTGATATATTCTACAATAAGTAAGCTTATAATAATTTAATTTATTAATAAATCCGTTGATTATTTTATTTTTGAAATATTATTTTATAAATGAATAATAATATAAAAAAAATCATTGCTCTTTTTATGATAAATATTATTATATAATGAGATCGATATTCATATAACCGAACTATTATATGAATAATCCTGATTCTATTTTTACGAGTTATTTAAATAGTACATATCGAGAAAAAGAATTAATCATAAACGATTGAAAACAAAAATTAAAAATAATAATCAGACTTTGAAAATCATTTTCATACAGAAATATTCTTTAACCGATCCGTCACGGGGGCTCGAAATCAACCGCGTCATCAAAAAGGGGGTCTATTTATAATGGGAAATATTATATATATATATTGATGAAATCTTCATCAATATTTTTAATTTTTATAAAAAATCGATTATTTTAAGAATAAAAATAATTATTCATGATATGCTACGTATTTTGGATTTTTTATCTAATCAATATGACGCATAAATGACAACGCTCTCGGGGATATCTCGCCGCAGACTGAGCTCTCGTAGTACGTGTCACTCGCACTCGCCACATCGTACCCGATGCGAGCGAGAAAAACCATCGCACCCTTGACTACAGAAGCGAATATTGTTGCTTTTATTTTTTTTCGCAATTGCGGACAATAAATAACAATGATTATTTATAGTAATTATTCTTTAGACTTTCCTAGACAAATACAAAAAGTCTGTGACATGTAGGATTTATATTATTCAAGAAAAATCAAAAACTTGGGATCCCGAATTTTTTTTCACGATTGCGGATAATAAATGACAATTATATATTTATAATTATATATTTATAATATTTATTTTTTTGACAAATTAAAAAAGTTTGTGATATATAGGATTTATATTAAAAAAGCTATTCCTTAAACTAATTGTTATATGGCTGCTGTATATTTTTACACGGTTATTTCTAAACCTGTCTCTCTATCTAAAAAGAAAATCATGCTAAAGAAAAACACAAGCGACGACGCAGAATTTCGCGATATATTATTGATAATGAAAATATGCAAAAATATTTATTTCGACAATAGAATAGGTCAATAAATTTCAAGATTAGTAATGAATTAAACTCACGAGTAATTTAAATAATATATATATTATTTTATTAGAATTGCCGGAATTTTCCATCATTATTAATTGTGAGCCTGAGTTTCAGGCCTAAAATTAAATAAAATATCGCCGAGCAAACCAAAACATGTTAAACCTTTTGGACAATAATAAAATAAATATCCAGTGTGACTACCAATGTCAAGATGCGTCAGATATAGTTGTATAAATATGAGTAAAAGACGACACAGAACTTCGCGACACGATAAAATTGTGATGCGATAAACGTTTTTTGACATAATTAAAAAAATACAGTGGTATGAAAAATGGATTCAAGCTAATTTTTGTGAAAACCTTTTTGGTATCGATAACGAAACCAAAATCGCGATAAAAAAATAGGTTAATTATCACAAAAATCAAAAAAACTATAACGAATTAAATATTGATCTGAAATATTTAATCTCATTTTTTTTAAATTATCTAAAATAGATTTCTATTCAATCCAATTTGTCTACTTCCTTGAGATGAATGAACGCCGTGGGTACGTAAGCATATTGTCCCAGTGCCTCAAATCGAATATGATTACGCATTCCTTCTGAAGACGATCTAATCCAGAGAATACGCATGACGTGAACATAAGGGATGCCAAATGGAGCGAATCAGCAAACGATGGTCCGCTCCAGAAAGCACTGTTCTCCAAATTTCCTAATTTTAGGCAGCCGGGAACAAACAGGTAGACCTTTGACCCGCAGAGCTGCCTGTTGCCGGAGACACTGATTGATTGTGGCCTTTGCTCCAACCAGCTCAGCCCGTCTTCAGTCAGCGGCCGGAAGAGGAAGGAAACGAGCATGATGGCTCGTTGGACATAAATACGGCCTGGTCGACGGAATTGAAATCGAAATAAATTAATTGTTATTATAAATAAATTGCGTTGTGTTCGCCCCGCCACTCTTTTTGGCATGTCGTCGCTCCTCAATTGCCAAAAGAAAGCGGGACTGCAAAAATATGCTTCGGTCGGATATCCCGGCCAAGATTCGCATCGCGACTTATATCCAATAACTATTTGTTTTATTTTTATTTTCGCAATGGGTTAACAGAATTGCGAGCGTACTCAAAATATCGTTTCGTCACTGGCTAATCACCGACGGCTGACGATCGTGTTTGAAAGTTAGCGGATATTATGAAAATTTTGCAAGTGCTCGGTATGCCTGACACTCTGCCAAAAACAATGATTCGCTATTGGTTGATTATTTTGATTTTATACCGAAAAGATAACACGGCGTATAATAATAGAGTGACCATCTCAATAATTCACATAATAATTTGACGGAAAATTGCAGAGAATTGTAATAAAAACTTATTTTAAATAAGCGAAAATTTTTCCTAGATAAACAAAAATACGTTTATATACACAAATAAAAATAATAATACAATTTTATTACTAAGGCAAAAATATTAAAGCCCGAATCCAACAAAGAAAATATTCGTCAGTGCATAATGTTTTTTATGAGCAGGTCTTAAACGCCATTAAGGGCGCAAAAACCATCAACGAGATTTATGGACTAGTGCTGACTGAAAACATATGTTAATTTGGGTTTAACGATTTACACCGAATTATAGGGGATTTCAGAACGTCTCTGCATCAAAAAAACTCTCATGCTAACATCTCTAATTGAATCTTATCCTTATCAAACTATAAAATAATTATCAAAAACATTTGGACGAGTATTCGAATGCTGCTTGAACAGACCGAGCATAACAAATAATAAGGGAAGGACATATGCAGATTTTTGATGGCGAGTAAAGGATCTCAACTTTTTCAGCGAATTGATATTAATAGTTTATGACAAAATGAGACGAAAAAATAATTATCTTTCCAAGAAACAACCATCCCAAAAACAGGATTAACACTTCGGAAGGCTCTTTTATGCATTTGGAATATAAGTGGAGTTATTCCCTATGTATTATTAAAACCAGACAAAACCATAAATGCAAAAGTGTATTGTCGACTAATTAGGAATAGAATAGAAAGAATAAAAAAACTAAATATTTTCTAACACGACAATTCACATCTCCACAAAACTAAAATTACCATGTAAAATCAAATGAGCTGGAAAGTACTTTCGCATCCCCCGTATTTATCTAACATTCAGATTATTAGCTATTTAGATCATTAGAAAATTCACTGAATAATAAAAAACAAGATGAATACCAAATTATTTTGTCTCATATTTTGCGTCGAAACGTTCTAGCTTTCATTGAAAGATAATCGAAAAATTGCATGAGAGATGAGAAATACTTGTAATTAATGGTTTAATTACATTTTAGAATAATATCTGTAAATTAATTTAAAAAAAAGTATCATGCTAACATAAAAGTTAAAGAATCTCATATATAATAAAGTTTTTTCTGAATCTAATGCACAAAATATTCGACAAAGAACAAAAAAATGTTCAAGGATTATTCTAACACGGTTCTTATTTCTTAAAAAATATTCTAGTTACAAAAATAAGTAATAATCTGAGTAATTAACTGATCAGTCACGGCAGCTAGAAACCAACCGCATCAAATCTTCAAGTTATTTGGTTATATGCTTTATAATTTATTAGAAATTTTATAACTAAACAATATGACGCGTAAGCGACACGCACACTCGACGATGTCCCGCCGTAGACTGTTGACACTCCGCCGACTACCGACAGCCGAGTCAATCGCACGGTTTCACTCGCGGTCAGCACATCGTACCGGAGGGGAGCGAGAAAAACCATCGCGCCCGTGGCAACAGAAGCGAATATTATCATTGTTTTTTATTACTTATAATATTTAATCTTTAGACTCTTTTAGACAAATATAAAAAGTGTGTGACTAGTAGGATTTATATTAAAAGAGTTAATCTAAATAGAAAATGAAAAATTTGGTGTCGCAAATAGACTCCATCGGCACGGCTAAGTTAATATAGTTTTTATTCTGAATCTAATGGACTAATTGTCAGGAAATTTAAATATTTAATGAAACAAAGGATTATTGTAACATATTTAATTTACAAAGCTAAGAAATAATCGAAGGATTCAATGGATGGTGATTACAAAGTATGCAGAACAACCTTTCAAACCAAACTTAGAAATCTTTTCACGAATATGTTTGCAGCGTAAAGTCGGCCTTTTTGTGCTGAAGAATAATTCATCTTGTATTCAAATTTGTTAGGCGATTTCTGATTAAGTTTCTGACTGAAATGATCCAGTTATTTACAGTAGGGATCAGAGTTGACAGTATGCCGCAGATTTAACGCTTCATAATAAACGATTCCTTTTTAATCCCATCAAACACAGAGCTAGGAGTTGGTTAAGCTTTCTAATTTGACGGCAACTATTGTTTATTACGTTTTCTGTTATCGTACAGTATCCATCTTAAGTGACGCGTGCTAATCCAAATCACTTAATTTTCTTTCATAAGATAAAAATCTGATCTTGTACTATTGATACTGTAAAATAATTCTGGATCCTCTGTAAATATTTTTTGTAGCAACTTTAATCGATTTTTTTTATGTAAAAAAATGTTCCAATGGAAATTCTTTCGCCATTTTCAATTGTAAAGGTTTGAAATGATACGAAAGCAATAATTAGATAAATCAAGAACAATTCATGATTAGGTTGCATAAGGCAATAATAGTAAATAATTAAATTACGATTGTTTCAAATTATTTAAATATTTTGCTAATCAAAACATCATTGTTATATATAAAAACGGTAATAAATTTTTACGTCAAATTGATTATTATCATACGAATCGTTTCGTCCGTCCCAGATTATTTTTCTATGGAAAAGATATTATTGTTTTTCCATTCATACGATTGCGATCGAACGCACGTTTGTTTTCGATGACAAATTGGATCAAAACATTTGTTCCTCCGAAATTAATTCGAAGCCATACGTCGTCCGCACGCTTAACCAAATTAAACGACACGTTCCGAAACTGCGATAAAAAAAAAACTATAATTTATTTCCAAGGTTTGTTTTCCGTCCGGATAATCAAACCTGGGGGGATATCGATCTACATTACGCAATCCGGACAAACACGAATATGTAACGGCGGGTAAATTTAGAAAGCGAGAGAGACGGGCACCGGGGCGAGGGGGTGTAATGGAACTCGCTGCGAGAGGCCCTCGGACCCTAGGTGTGATTCGCAGGTCCCAAAAGGACAATACAATCGGCCCCGTCGAAAAATAGACACGAAATAGAAAA
The DNA here is from genome assembly GCA_022495035.1 of Philopotamus ludificatus. NCBI lineage: Eukaryota > Metazoa > Arthropoda > Insecta > Trichoptera > Philopotamidae > Philopotamus > Philopotamus ludificatus. The sequence continues at coordinate 47,477 of JAGXCT010036338.1, read as the reverse complement.
CGAGTGTCGGGCGCCATTTCGAATCCGAGCCGGAGACACTTTCGGACCTTCGAATTATTATCGGGGCGGCCGGAAAATTTTTTTTAGAGGACAGGGGTTAAAGTGGAAAGTGCCACGACAAAATTACGGTTTTTTAGACGGCGCCCTCGAAAAAACACAAACAAGATTTAAAATTAAATTTGTATCGATCGGTCCGATTTTACAGGCGAATGTCTGGATCGTTCCAGAACTACGGGGCGGGGCCAATATATTAGTTTCTTTTAACTACCTTATTCGTTGCATACATACGTATTTAATTATAATATAAATATAATAGATAATTGTTTTTAATAAAGTTAATTAATAATTTAAAACAAAAATGCAGGATAGTGCTAAACAAGACAGGGCGGGGTCATATTTTTCTTACATTCTTCATTTACATCCCGGATAATATATATTTTTTTAGGTTCTTCAGAAGGCTCTCCGTTCTCATCCGCTATCTATTAATTTTTTTATTTTTTCTTTGAAAGCTCGTCGAATAATTTATAAATTTATTGTACTTTAGATAATGTTATAATGTTAAAGTGATGCGCGTAACAAAGAACTGTTGAACATATACCTTTGTTACATTGCTCGGGGTCGTTTAATCCATCACATTGCACACAGGGACAACAATGAACACAGTGAGCGGACCGCGGCGCCTCTCGTAGGGCCGAGGGCCGAGGGCTGAGATCGATCGGCGATGCGAACGTAAAGTAAAGTTGGCGCAAAGTTGAGTCGGTCCGCGCGCGGCCAGGCCAGCCGTCCGCGCGCCCGTGGTGACGCGTCGCGAGTGAAAAGGGAAAAGTTTTCCTTCGGGGCGAGTGCGGCGGCACTGCGGAGTTGTGGGCGAGGGAGGTGGGGGAGGCGGGGGAGGTGGGGGGAGGGAGGGGAGGGAGGGAGGGGGAGGCGTTACGCAACAGGGAGGGGGTCGGCGCCGGCGCCTGCGCCCCGACCGCCCCGCCGCGACGCCGAAGCGCTCGGACGCCAACAGCACTCGCCTCAATTTTCATTTTCTTCCTCCTCGGATACCTCATTCCTTTCCTGCGACCCTCCCATATCATCTTCTGTCCAACAGTTGAAACAATTCCATATCTTCAGAACGGCATCTCCTCCTGCAGCCTCGATAGATTCTTTGTACTCGGACCGCAGATGATTAATTGCCGATTTTTTAAAGTCTGAAGGTTGTTTAGATCTCACATTTGTACATAACATGTTATGTTGGTACACTTGTCCCTGATGTATTTTGACACCGGTAGACATATAGAATGCTTACTTAAAAGTATGAAAAGAGTTTTGACCAAAAACAACACTATTAACCTAACGGTGCTGATGGCGGTCTATTTAGGACCCCCAGTTTTTGATTTCTCTTAAGTAACCCTTCAAATCTTACATGTCCATTTTTTTTGTATTTATTTAAAAAATTCTAAAGAATAAATATAAATACGTTAACCCCCCACTAACACTAAAATCGGGACCGTGTAAGTTGGGATAGTGTTATT
>JAGXCT010036338.1:3337-43417 GCA_022495035.1 Philopotamus ludificatus | reverse complement strand
AAACAAAACGAACTGGGCCGCATGCGGCCCGTGGGCCGCGTGTTGGACATCACTGTGTTAAATAATTGTAGTTGAAAATGTATGGCTGATGAATAAAGAGTTTATGAAATATGTAATTTATACTTGAAAATTCATCGTTTTGTAAATAATGGCGCTATAGGAGAGGCTGTCGTACACGTCGCTCTATAGGAGGAAACGCTATAGGAGAGTTGACTGTATTTTATATAATAATGAGTCGAGTATTGTCGGGAGTGAGAATCACGGTTTCTTAGATCCTGTGGTTACACAGACGATACACAGACTTGTTAATATTGCACAGAGCTATAGTGACTTTTTTTTCAATTAAATTTACATTTAGGTTGAAAATTTTGTTGAAAATTTTATGATTGTTAAAAATTCTCTGGAACATATACGAGTATATACCAAAGAACGGTGAACAATAAAAATCAAGAAATCATGATAGATGTTGACAAACCTGTTTCGTCAGCGATGAAATGTAAACTCAGTTGTTTGGCATAATGGTGAGCAGAGCAATTTCATGTAGTCGATGGTAGAATCGGACCCTGGTGCTGATTCTGCAGCAGCCTTTATGTATCTGCCGTTGCAGTTGTTGATGAGCTGGGTGGAAAAACATATTTGTAAATAATAAGTAATATTAGTTAAAGCAAACGAAATTTTCCGTTGTTTTCTATAATAATTTTCCACAGAATATGCAGGATTTTAATACCTCTTTTGTAAAATTATTGCTTTTTTTTTATATTTAAATATGACTCCAAGTAATTTTTGACTTTTTTAACATTTGTAATTTTTATTTAATCACGAAGCGAAAGTTCCATCGACTTAACCGCTCAGACGCCACGGCGTGCAGGCACGCGAAATCGGCCTAACCACCAGCGCTACGGCAAACGCCACTATGAATTTATTTATGAATAAATATAATATTTTTAAATGAAAATTAATGCAGAAACATCTTTTGAAGGCAATGTGATTGTTAGAATGTCGATATGTTTAGCCGTTTCATTTTATTTTAAGTTTATGATTGAAAATGGTGGCGTACGATAAAGATCCATATAAATGGCTTGGCGATTAAAGGGTTAATAAGGCGATAGTCCGAAGGTGCAACATGAGGTGAATATGGTGGATGTTGCAGAACTTCTAAATTAAATCTCTTAGGCCCTCCGCACACGGACCAACTAATTCACGACTCGAGTGGAAAATCTTTTAGCCATGCAACTGTTTCGTGACGATCTCCAGGTGCGGCAATGGAGGTCCGCACACGGGTCGACTGAGGCCAGACCGATTTCAAATCTGCTATCTGTGTGAGATGACATCTTGATGTGACTGGAGATGACATCTTGATATGACTTGGAAAGATTACCAAGAGAGCTTCAAAACGATACCAATCATGGCATGTTAACTCAATGGCAGCCGGTGACAAAATGGTCTCGAAGTAACGCAACAAAAAATGATATTTCTTTCCGCTTCACCTAATATATAAATATGACAAAAGATGTCAAATGACCACACTCCACGATATCAATTAAATAAGAGGAAAATCTTGCGGTCTTCCATTCGAATAAGGAGTCAAATCTCCTATAGCGCTCACTGCTATAGAGCGGCGTGGGCGATAGTCTCTTCTATAGCGCCGTTTTCTACAAAACGATGAATTTTTAAGAATAATTTTCATATTTCGTAAATATGTAATAAATTGCCGTGCTAAACAAAGGTCAATGTCCTTTGGTTGACAACAAAATAGAACAAGATCATTTAAAATATGCGAAAGGAAAAATATATTAATTTCGTTTGATCTTCAAAATGAAATTAAAAAAATTTAAGCCCAAATTTTGAATGCCCCTAGTCTTCTATAACGTGTTGCCTAATTCGGCGCTATGTTAGGGGGACCGAAAAGTAATCCTACTCTCTTCGATGAGCTCATTCAGTTGGTTTGTGTCAAGACACGGTCCTGCAAACACATTTTTTTTTACCAAGGGGGAAAGATGTCAAGGTCAACAATAGAAGAAGTACAGTTACGTCATTGTATGCTATTTCTCTTCGATCAAGAAATAAAGGCAACGAAGCAGTGAAAAAAATTACCGATACTTACGGGGATATTCTGAAACTAAACAAGTGTCATCGGTGGTTTAAAAAGTTTAAAAGTGGACATTGGAATCTTAAAGATGTCGCACGAAAAGGACGACCCCAAAAATTAGATGATGATATCCTAAAGGCGATGGTGGATTCAGATCCTCGTCAAACAATTAAGGAATTATCATTGAAGGTCCATGGTTCAGGATCATCTTCGACTATGAATTACTTGAACCTCGTCAGACCGTTACAGCCACAGTATATTGTAAACAACTCGAGCGAATGAAACAAGAACTCATAAAAAACTATCTGTTTTGTTCAATATCAAAAAAAGGATCCACACGCTAAAAAAATAACACAGGAAAAAATAAGAGAGCTTGGATTGGAACTTTTAATTCATCCAGCCTCTTCACCAGATCTCGCGCCATCCGATTACCATCTTTTCAGATCGTTAGAGCATACATTAAGAGGTAAAAAGTTTAATAATGTTGGAGAAGTGAAAACGCACTTGGAAAAAGGACTATTTTCAAAAGGCAACCGAACAACCGCCTTAACTGCTCTGGCAAAAAGTGTTTTATTTAATAATTAAATGTTTTTCACCTCCAAAAACAAATTTGATTACTTTTCGGTCCCCCTTATAGAATGGTTGACTGAATGTCCTAGAATAATTACGACTTAAAACTAGGACTTTGATGAAAATCTTTAATTATAATCGTCATAAATCTAGAAAAGAATGAAAATTCTGATGTAAGACATTGATAGGGAACTCTTTTTAGATTCAATAATTATATATCGATACTTAGAATAATGAATTTTCTTTATTACAAACGAAAATTCGATACGTTGTACCGCAACAAATCAATTCGATCAGGTTCTGGCCCATTCCGCGAATAATTTTAATGACATTCGACAAATGCGAGTATAAATACTAAATTTAAATTATGACTTAAAAATAGATTGGAACTCGATTCACGATTCATAAGATGTAGAACTGTTTTACTATCAAAACTGTTTAAAATAATGATGCATACGTTATCCGATGGCCACTTTGGTTGGGTGTGCCCGAAGCCGCTCACGTCTCGGCCAGTATGCGACGGGCCAAATAAAATATTTACAGCGAGGCACCGGGCCGGAGAATGTGTCCGAGACGGATCAGCGCCGGAAAAGCCCCGCGGGAAATGATTTTCCAATCAAAAATTGAATTCAAACCGTCAAATGCGGCACAACGACCGTTGGAAAATTCTAACGGCGAGACGGAAGTAGGGGAAATACGCGAGTGGGAACAGGAAGCCTCGGAGTTTTCCGCGCAACTTCGGAATCGCTCGGTGCTCGAAAAGATTTAAATAATTATCATATTTAATTGAACAACGTATTAGCTTAACAATTTAGCTTTCTAATGCCATTATTATAGTGATCGATTGAATAATATGTATGTATATTAATATTATATGAGATTTAGGCCTCAACCTCATTTATATATACGTACATTAATTAATTATATAGCATAATTAATAGCAGTCAAAGCTAAAATGTCATTGTTTGTATGAAACAAATTATATACTCCATGCGATTAGGGTTTATTATTTTACACGACATTTTAATTGCAGAATAACGTCTCAAAAATCATATTGCATACTTATCATGTTAGGTCAATCTTGAATTATTCAGAAGAATTCTTAATTAATCGTACTGTTCGCACTAAACACAATTTTACTTTGAAATTAAATATTCATTTGTTTTCAATATAGCTACTAACGCCATCTGATGGATTGATGTGGAATTAGTTAGTGAACGCGCGAATTTCAAAATCGATTTCGTTACATAAAATTAGGTCTGTTTTAAATAGTCGTTGGAATTTAAAAGTCAAAACCATAATTCAAAATAATAAATAATGGGTGCTTTTAATCTGAGAGTTATGTGCTTGTAATTTTTTTAAGAGCACACTGATTTAGTAATTATATTTTTATATAAATAGCAATTAAATAAATCTATTAATATTGAGTTGATCCATTTAAAATAATAGCTGTGCAATTTTGATGTTATTTTTATTGATCGTTTATTTAAAATATATCTTTTTAGATACGATGAAGAAGAACACTCGAATAGAATGGATTTGGGAGGGTAAACCTTAAGGTCATGCCATCGCTCATCGTGTTGACGTTGCAGGGGTTCGGAAACGCACCTTTAACCCCTTAAAAAAATAGATTAATGTGTCCCGTTCGCGAATAAATGAACAAATACGTATGCAGTTAAAACTATAATTTAGTAACGAACTTATCCGTTCTAGATATTAACATGAATCGAAAAAACAAATTGCTACTGAATATCAGTCTTGTATAAAAATATGATTTTCAATACTGGCGGTTATTTCAACCAAGCTGGCAACACTTGCGCTGCAGCTGTCAGTTTGACGTTTTTATATGTTTACACCCTAACCTAAAAAATGTATTGAAAAAATATGTTTAAACCTAATTGTAAACGTTAAACAATTCCCGATTCGTCTTATTGAGATAATTTTCTTTGCATATTAAATCTTTTAGTTCTGCGTATACTTTTCAAGGAAATATGTTTGAACATAAACAGTTTAATGCTTTTTTTTACTGAAAATTAAAACTCTGTAGTATACATTAATGTGAAGCAGTATGTTTTTTTAAGATTTCCCCTGACGAATAGCTTATTCTGTTTTGCAATCATTCGGAGGAGTATTTTTGATATCGTCTTACTCGTGAATAATGTATTTTTTTAATTTTCTTCAAGGTAATTTATGTTTGAACTTAGCCTCTATGTCTTCGACAAGACCAAAATCACGAGCTTTCATCTATCCCGTCATCACTTACATTTTATTATCAATTTTAGAGGTACTAAATATTCTTTAGTCCTATAGTAGAATTATGGCATAAAATGTTTGATGATTGAATTCAATAGCACAATTTGTAAACTATTATATAATAATAATAATAATAAGTTACTTTTATTTTAATTATTAACATGCAGAGAAAGGATCCAGCGATCCTATTCTTTTCGTACTTAAGTTTTCCTCTCTCAGCTGTGATGCCAGTTTGTTGATGAATATTTGTCAGACTTTCATAAAGGATTTCGGATGCTTTGTCTGGATCGTCTGATGTATGATGCCAGGAGTACCATGTCGTCTGCATAAGTGGCGATTAGGGCGTTTTTGTTGTGGGGCATTTCAGTAGTGTATAGTAAATACAGGGTTCAACCAATGGCGCTTCATACAGTGCAGATCTTTCTTCATTTTGCTCGACGCAGAAATATTAAGATTATATAAAAATGATAAACAAAGATAAGATTTTTCTTAATTTTGTGCAGTAGTCTTTCATGCCAGACTCCGTCAAAGGCCTGGGTTATATCGAGGAATGCCGCAGAGCAATACATTTTTTCTTCCAGGTCGTCGTGTATACAATATTTTATCAACCATTCTTCGAATTTGTTCGACAGTTGAGTGGCTCTCTCGGAAACCGTATTGATGCTCTGGAATAATATTATTTTTTGGTAAAAATGGTCTCATTTTTATAAGAATTTCTATAAGCTTTCTATAATTTTTATAAGCTTTTGACATAATAGCTTATTGACCTTTTCGGGATCTTTGCTAATATTGGGAATCATTATTATCTCAGCTACTTTCCACTGATCCGGATAATATCCTAGCTTGAGGTACAGCATTAAATATGTAGGTTATTAGCTGTATGCACTTGGATACTAGAGCTTCCTTTAACAGTTTTCCAGTAATTAAGTCGTAACCTGGACCCCTTTTTAGATTCAGGTTATTTTGAATTATCATTTTCACCTGATTTAACCCAAAATAACTTATTTGGGGCTCGTCTAGTAAGGTACTTCAAGAAACTTTAATATCTCTGTCTCATCTGCTGAGTTCGTGGTCACATTGTGTGGTTTAAAGACCGTTTTCAGATGTTCGGCAAAGACCCTGGCTTTTTATTTGTCGTTTCTTACCTAAGCCCCATTAGAATCTCATATAGGATTTTTTTTAGTAGCCTTCCAAAGCGAGTAGTCCGTAGATTCGGTAGCGGTCAAGTTTTCCAAGCTATTATTATGTTCATGTAAGTCAAGTTTTACTTCCTTGATCGCTCGGTTTAGCTTCTAGTTGTCCACTAGAGATCTTGTTGTTTGCCAGCGCTTTCGAAGGCTCTTCTTTTGGGCAATCAATTTTTTGAATCATGTGAATATGAAAAATTCTGAATTGTGTTCCTGGTATGGGTTCCTCATCGCACATCTTTAATGGCATCACTTTTAATTATTGCTGGCCTTCTTCCTCTCGCCCTTGAAATCCAGCTGGGGGCCATCAGTTTTCGGCTATTGTCACGCCAGCATGACAACTGTTTATTTATCGTACATGCTAGTGACACATGTTCATTTAATTGATGAGAACATTTAGAGCTCATAAGTTTCGTTAGAAAAATAAGTCTTAGCTATATTTTTGCTTTTAAAAATTTATTCACGGGGTTTTATGTTAATCAAGAATCTATTCCTCTTTAATCGCTATTGTCACACCGGCGTGCCTGCTTACTCGCTTGCGTACTAGAAGCTTTGTATGAACTCTTTTTGGATAGGAATGTGTTAATAAATACGAGCTTTAGATACATTTTTGCTTATGAAAATTTATTCGCGTACAGAACATAATTATGTAAATTCTTCTAGCAGTTAAAGGGTTAGAGAAGATATTATAAATTAGAAATATTTATTCTTCTGATAGATGCCAGTGTCATGAATGACAATGAAAATTATGTAACTCTATTATTTTTATTTCGAATTTATTGCAAAAAGTTTACGGTATTTACTAGAGAGAATGAATAAGGAATTAGAAGAACGGGGATTATTAAATCAAAAATGTATAACCGAGTCAATTATCTATCGTCGTATAAGCTATCGTCACACCAGCGTGACAACTGCTTACACACCACATATAACATACAAGGTACGAGTTATTCGGATAGGAATGTGTACGTTAAATCATGGAAAAATCTAAAACCCATGAGCTTCGTAAGTAAATACGAATTTTAGATACATTTTTGCATTTGAAAATTTATTCGCATTAAAGAAAGAAATAATGTAAATTTTTCTAGCGGTTAAAATATATATATATCCTGCCGATAGATGCCAGTGTCGTAGATTACGATATTCAATCGAGGGCGAATCTTTGGCAACTTTAGAATTATGCGTCCGCGAATCGGCTCTAGATCAGTGACAGGAGAGGTGGGAGTGCTCCCCCAAAGGGTGGTCTACCTATCCCTTCTTTCGCGATATTAGAGCCAGGCTTAATTGTATCCGCTTCTCGCAGACTTCTGGGTCAGCCAATTCCTGACTGGCCACAGTAACTTCGAGGCTAAACTTAAAGAGCTTAACCTTGTAGCATCTCCACATTGCTGGTGTGGGTACGTCTGTCAGGATTACAGTTACGTTCTGTGGTCCTGTCCTTATCTAGACGCTGAGTATCACGACCTACTCTATGCTGTACGATGAGGCACTTCTCCTACGGGTCTACCGGTGAAGGGTCTGATCGGACACATGGACCTGGTCAGCAGTGTGATTTTCTACAGGGCATTTGCTTGCTATGCAATGACTTTCGGAGAGTTGTGCAAGGCTACTTTCCCTCTCCCTTCTCCCCTATCTTAAGAAATATTAGTATTATATTTTAACATCACGCGTTTCAAGAAAACAACTGCTTTTGTTGCACCGATTGAACCTGCCTCAAGCCAATATATGCGGTGTGAGTCGGTATAGTCGGTGTCGGTCTGAGACAGCTTCATCCTGGGTACAAAAGAATATAATAAAACCACGCTATCTATTTACACACTTTATTTAAATAATGAACATAATAAATAATAAATGACATAATTATACATTTGACATTGTAATACCTATTATGCGAGATGAATCTTCAAATTTTGACATATAGAATAACTAAAGTGCTCGTACATAACTGTATCTATGTAATTTATATATTTTAACAATATTATTGCCAATACAGTTAAAGACTCTTGCATGAGAATACACATTTAATACAGTAAATATATATATTTATATTAACAAATTGTTGTAGCGTGTAATTACGCTCCGTTAACTAGAGGTGGGGGATCCATTTTCTACGAAGCATCGGAGGGACACAATCGGTGCGATTGAAACGTGGCAAAAAATCCTCCGTGCACTATCCAATTATTCAGTCTTAAAATGGATGCCGACAATACGCCTCTTTATTGACTCTTCATAATAAATAGCTAGATAATAATAATTCAAAAATACTTACAACCCCCTAACTGAGCACTCTGAAAATACATTGTATTCATTTCAAGATACAACGGACAGATCGCACATCGCGCTCAGTTAAAGACATAACTTGTTTTTTTTTTTTTTGTTTAATCTCACAATATAATAAGCTTAAATAGCTATAGAAACATTTAGATATAATAACATAAATATTTGAACTAATTAATCTCAATGTGTTCTTGATTACTAAGTGCAATTATGTAACATATCAATTATATTAATATTTCAAATCGCACTAACTTTGGCCTATTATTAAATACACATTTTGAATGTGAGCGATTTTGCGACGTCGTGCAAAACGAAGCCGATTTATTTTGTCGTCGAACGTACGAACGAGCAGTCGAAAAATATCTTCGACATCGTACGCTATCTCTATATACATTTACAGCTCGTAATAATTTTATTTTATACGAGAATCACACACAAACATTCAACAACTCGCTAAAAATATGAAAAATAAACACATAATTCATATTTTTTCATGTATCGGTTGGAATTATTGTTTTTACGTCGATACAATGTCTCGATCGACGATCGAATCGAAGCCTCATTCCGTAAGTAAGCAATTTAGGGTTGAAATTTTGTTACCCTGATATATTGGCCAGATTGCGTAATCGGTTAATCGTCAGCAATCGCTTCAGTCTCCTGTAAATATGAATCTCTCTTACGTTTAAATATAATATTCTAACTGCAAATGTCATCATCGATTATATAATACAATTAAATAAAAATGCAAACATACGATTAAAAAAAAAAAGATTTATCGAAAAGCGATCCATTCATTCTAACGCACGTTATTTATTTTTTTCTTAATATAAAAACATTTATTTAAATAATTGGAAAGTATTTATTCCGTATCATTCGCAAAAACAAACCGTAAACGTAACGTCATCATCGCCGTTTGGCACAAGCACAGTCCTATCGAGTCATCGGTCAGGAATAATAATTTTATTTATATATTTATATGCGAGATTTGACACAAATTGGTGCATAAAAAATAATTAATCTTAGTGCATTGAAATGATCGTTAAGTGCTGGATAAGAAAAATATCTTAAACGTTCAACCCTCGATAGCTGCGTAAAATTCCACGATAATTACGATGCGAATTTATTTATTCGAGAGGATTAAAACGCGTAAGATACATAACGAGATAATAAATTGAACATTTTTAATTCACATTATTCGAGCATCTTATAAGACCCTGTTTAATTCAAAGGCTAGTAATTGATATTTTCATGAAACAATCGTACGGATAAATTCGGATTTTAAGCTTGGGATTGTATAGAAAATATTTTTAACGCCCATAAGCATTGCTCTCTCGTCGATATATTTTCGTAGAACCAGAATAGCCGCTTAAAAAAAAACACTCTACGGAATGAATTATATAAATACAGACGTATTATTAAAATTTGCATAAAGCTTATCGTAGTTGGTCACATGTTGAATGATTACGTTTCCGAATACTTTAATAAAAAACTTTGGTCGTACGATGTAATTATTATCGAAAATTTTTATAAGATACGTTAAACATTTAATAGAGTTTTAATCTTTACAGCAAAATTCATCTAACACGATCAGTAAAAGGCAATTTAAGATGAGTAATGTGTCCATCGTTAGTTGAGCTTAAAAACGAAGGATTACTATTCAAAAGTCGAACATCTTCCAATACGTTACGAGAAGAAAGGATAGATTCGACGTTAACACATGAGGCATCAATAACGAAGAATAAAAGATCTCTAACCTTTTATCGAGACATGGCAACATTAGTTTTACCTACATCTGACTCACAATTCGAGTGTCAAAAACTCAACTCCCGGCTCACGGCTGACTACCTGACCCAAATTAGAATATCTATCGAATCATGACCTGATTCATTACTCATTAGATGGACCAAAAAACACTCAACAAAAGCTCAATGTCAGATATCAGTTCCATTTATTCCAAATAAATCTGTCAAAGATAGACGATTGTATCTTGGAAGTAATTATGGATTGTGGATTGTAAGTCACCAAAATCGATATGCTATTGTCAGGGACTAACAGAAGGGGGGAGGAGTAAAAGGTGTTGTTGCTCTGAACCTCCCGATATTTAAAACTAACCGTAAAATAGAACATAGGATGAGTAGAAAAAAAACAATTGTATTTGGTGTCAGTATTTTTAAAGGGCCTCTAAAATACTAGTAGCATTCAATCTGCCATAAAAATGAGATGAAAAAATTTGTCCTACTGACTCACAATCTGAGTGGCGAAAATCCAACTCCGGGCTCATGGCTGATTACCTGACCCAAATTAGAATATCTATCGAATCATGACCTGACTCATTACTCATTAGATGGACCGAAAAACACTCAACAAAAGCTCAATGTCAGATTTCAGTTCCATTTATTCCAAATAAATCTGTTAAAGATAGATGATTGGATCTTGGAAGTAATTATGGATTGTGGATCGTAAGTCACCAAAATCGATATGCTATTGTCAGGGACTAACAGAAGAGGGCGAGTAAGAGGTGTTGTTGCCCCGAACCTCGCGATATTAACGATATCAAACGAAATTTAAAACTAACCGTAAATAGAACATGGGATTAGTAGAAAAAGTTAATCGTATTTTTAAAGGGCCTGTAAAATACTAGTAGCATTCGATCTGCCATAAAAATGAGATGAAAAAATTGGTCCTACTGACTCACAATCCGAGTGGCGAAAATCCAACTCCGGGCTCACGACCGACTACCTGACCCAAATTAGAATAACTTAGAACTTTGATCACAGGATTGATTCAAAATGCATCGTCGCTAGATAGTGGTGATGGCATATTGTCATCCAAGTTGCAAGGACCCGCAACAGGTCAAGAATTAGGTCATATTTATATTAAATTTGTAAAACGTTAAGATGCAATCAATCCCGGATGTACGTATCCGTTTCATTTATTCGAAATAAATCTGTCGAAGGCAGCAGATTGGGTCTTTAAATTGGATTATGACCTGCTTCATCATTCAACGGATGAACCGATTAATAAAAAAACATCAAAATCATATAAATCGTATTTTTAGTAATGGCCATGGTCGTATAGTAACATTTGATATGTCATAAACGAGAGATAACACAATCGGTCCTACTCACAATCCGAGCGATAAAACCCAACTCCGGGCTCACGACCGACTCCTGACCCAAATTAAAATATCTTGGAAAACCGAGAGGGTAACTATCGCCACCTCTATCACAGAAACGTTAAGATGCAATCAATGCCAGATTACAATATAAGACAGCGGATTGGGCCATTCAATCGAATTACGATCTGTATAGGAATCATAGAATTGTGAATCGTCAGTAGACCATATTGTGTATGCTGACGAAAATGGCTGTAGCATTCGATCTGCTGCAAAAATGAAGGATGACACAATCGGCCCTACCGACATCTGATTCATAATCCGAATAACTAAAGCTCAACTCCGGGCTCACGACTGACTACCCGATCCAAATTCGAATATTTATTGAATTATGACCTGCTTCATCATCGATCAGATGATCCGATCATTTAACGGGCAATGATTTATATATAAAATAACGAGTTAGATGAGTTTTGCTGTATTTACAAATGGCGACAATACTTATGGGCACGTTTTTGTAATGTTGAAATGTTTGCGTCCCATCGACTAATATTAGGAGTCGTAGTGTTTCGGCGAGGGTCCATCGCGGAAGGGTTACAATATGCGCAGCCTAATCGATCGTAAAATGATTCAATATTTATATATTTTAATTAATTAATCGATAACATTCATTAAAATCTAATAATGAGACACTGTCGAAATCAGGTACCTACACTAAAAAGAGCATCGTATCCTTCATTTTCATATTTGTTAAATCTACGTCTTTTTATTATTCATCTAAAATTAATTTAGCACATTGAGAAAAGAATCACATTTCTTTTAATATATTTTACGTGACGCTTCCGTCCTGGCACACGCGCCGTTCATGTTTCACGTAATCACAGCTATCAAAAAAATATTTGTAGTTTCAATCCACTCCCAAAATACTTTTCTATAATTTAATTAATTTTTTTTTTTACAAAAATTACTTTTTTTTTTTAATAAATAGCCTAGATCTTATTCAAGAAAAAGCTCTAATGTTGATCTGATTGCCTCGTACGTGATTTTATTTATTTATTCAAAAGCATTTCACTTATTAAATACCCTTAAGTACCGTTCATCTATATAATATAAGTAAAATTTCATCAATCTCTTTCCCTATCTAGTTTTTCATTCATAAAATAGTAATAATTAATAATAATAATAAAAAAATGGATAATACAACGAATACATGAGCAAAATTTTTCAAATTAGGCTAATTAAAAATAATACATACTTTTAAAATACACACACATTTTTAGAATATTTAATAATTGAATATGATATGTAAAAACATGTATAAAAACATCTTAAAATATTGAGAGAAAAAAATTAAATAACAAAAATACAAAAATTATAATATTCAGATTTCATTCCATCACAAAATTTAGATTAATTATTAACTTTTACGTGGCAATAATGACTAACGTTTGATATGCATACTAATATGTATACGATAGCGTCTATTATGACACGATTATTTTTTTTCCAAGAGTATCCGATAACACGTTATTTAAATATAATTTATTCTACGAATAATTCAAATTGATATTATTTTTTTACACAAGATAAACGATAATCTGATATAGATAATGACGAGATATGTTAAGTACAATATACCATGCTTACTTTTATTATATAAAAATGACTATCCGTTACAAAACGGACGGTCGGCTTACAAAATATATGCTTACGATTATTAATTACGACTACATAATCATTAATAATTAAAAAAACAAATTAATTCATTAAAAAAATGTAAAAAAAAAAATTAAAGCTGAAAATATTTTTTTTTTTTCAAAAACATGAGATTAGAGACCGAAAGTCTTTTAGTTTTTATTTAACAATTTTTCATTAATATCACCAAAATAATTAAATTTAAAACGTTTATTATAATAAACAGACTAGTAATAAACGTGTTAATTCGACGACTAGTAATACGATTCAAATTAACCATTCACGTCGAGTAAATTTCCCAAAAAAATAATCAATCCAAATAATAAATAATAAAAAAAACAATATTTGGCACACGTTTAATATTAGATTATTCGGAAAAATTCAAAATTAGTCATTCAATCAAACGAAATTGCATATTATTATAATTTCTCTAGAGAAACTATCGAGAAATACCTCGATAATAAATATTTATATCGTATTGATGAACGTCATTGACGTTCGTAGACATCAAAATGATGTTTAATAAAAATTTGAACAGTAGATTTTAAGCAATTCATCAGTTGATACGAGGAGATTCTCGGATTCCATTATTCTAAGACTCGAAAGACATTTTAAGATAATTCGATCTCAACGAAGATATGATATTTTTACATCGGTGATTGGAAATGATTTTTAAATAAATCGATGATTAAAATGGAAAAAAATTGGATAGGAAATTGATATTTCCTTCTACGATATTATTAAAAAATAAAAAATTGTAGTTTTAATAAAAAAGATGTAAAAAAACGATGATAAACTTCCGAATAATCCAATAAATAAATAAAGTGGCAAGTTAATTTGATTCCGATACATAAAATAAAACAATATAAAAATACTAATCTCATAAAAACTTTCAATATAAAATAATTCCTAATTATTTTCCGATATTTTTGATAATATATAAAATATATTATTTAAAATTGGCACATGATTCATTTAAAAATGAGCATTCAATTAATTGATGTGTTAAATAAAAATATTTATATTATAAAATTTAACGCCAGGAAGACAATAGTTTAATTACCAAAAAAAAAAAGATATAACGAGAAGTGAAATTTTCATCGACATTAAATAACAAAAGTTCAAAATCAACAAAAATATTTTTAACGTAAATGGAATTTCAACGGTTTTAAAAAAATATTCCTAACCTGCCCGAACGTTCGGCTTTCCCACTACGTCATGGAGGAATATACAAAAAAAAACTCCGCGCACTTACATCTATCTGATGTATAATAATAACCACAACAACGAATATAATTAAATAAAAATAACAAATCTTTGGTTTTGTTCCCTAAACCAATTTTTTTTTTGAACATATGTTTCAATTAATTTATTTTTTTTCTTAAAGGATTTGATCCCGACAGTTTCGTATTAATCATGCCTTCCCGTAGACACATTAGATATTGTTAACGCGCCAATCCGGCCCATTATAATATTTACAAATTATATTGTCATTTAACCCTCTCACTCATTTTATTCCGCTATGCTAACGTTACACGCTAATAATATTTATTTAATCTGATAATAATATATTGAAACAAAATGTCGACTATCACCTAGATAACACATTAAATGTCGAAAAGTAGATTATTATTATTCCGAAAAAAATTTGATATGCAATACCTAACTATTCATTAAGACTTTCCGATGCAGTCAATTTTAATAATTAAAATCCATATGTTCTCATAAAATTTGAACAGATGATTTTTATATTTAATTTTTCAAAATAGTGAGATCAATACGATCATATCAACACGATGCCAAATTTCATAAATTCGACAAAAATACCATTTTTTTTTTTTCATATTCCAAAATAATGAAAATATCTAAAATACAATATTTTATATATATAATCTTTTTTTTTATTGAAGACACCTGTGACAGGTATCTCGATTGCTTCTTCATCAATTGATCACATTGTGTAAAAATTGTGTTAAATAAAGCTTGCTCTGATGTTTGTACTTGGCATTCCGCTGGAAACACGTCACCGTCTAGTGAATCGGAGCTTTCACTATATGGTTAGGCGCAATGTAGTGGTATCCTGCAATGGGCTGACCAGCAGTCTCCATAAAAATCCTGAAAATCACAACACCGGTGAATACAATCAAATATTTAACCGATAAAAATCAACCGCCCTCCGTCCAACGGTAAGATCGGACATGATAAATTCGACGTCTTACCGGTGGACGCAACGCGGACATAATCTAAGGGTAATAATAAATATATCTCAAATTACTCAGTCAATGAAAATATTAATTTAATCGGAATATTTTAATCATTAAAAAAAGAAAAAACTTAATTTATCGAAACGATACAAAAAATAATCATTAAATATATATATATAAGAGGTAAATGGATCAATTATGAATAAATATGATATGAGGGGAAGACGCAAATTTAATACAAATATATTTTATGTATCGGGATTTTATATAGAAGGTAAAAGGTAGGCTTACCGGGACGTTTGATTCTCCGAACAGGGAAGTGGTATGTTTGGAGACAGGTCTTCCCATTGAGTGGTTGGATTTAGCACTTGGGATGGTTTTATTGGTTCTCCGGAAATAGTTTTTAGTGGAAAAGTGTCAGCATACAACGGATATCCGAGGTGATGAGTTTTCGTTATAAATTAAAAATAAGGCAAAGGTATTTTTTTTTTCATGTAAGTAAATTCGGCTGTAAAACGAAACAAGATAAAAAAAAAAACACACTCGTCATCGTGCATTCGGATACAATCTCAAATCAATTATCGTAAGAGCGGACGGATATATATTTTATTAACCCTTTGGCTGCCACGATTTTTGGGATGAACATGCCAGAATTACCGCGATTCTGACATTTATTTATTTAAGTGGCTTTCTTATCCTGAGGCAAGACTTAGGACACTACGCAATCTCCATCAGAGAGATGTCCATCTCAACCTTAATATCAGGACTGTGATCCTCCAGATTATTTTGGCGAATACGGGCCAGGTCGCCAACCATGAGCCCGGGAGCCGAGCTGTCTACGTACGGATTGTAACAATAATAATCAGACGAGGCTAGGGAAAATTCGTATTAATTTTACGGTCTGATCGGGTGCTACGGGCACCTCCTCTAGCACACACTTCACCGAATTGACCTGGATAGCGGCCTGGCTCCTCATAGATCCGTAGAATCTACGAAACCATGATTGTGCCCAACCGCCATCCCCGCCACGTCTAATATCGACAAATATTTCGTCCATCGTGATTATTTGCATAGGTAAATCCCTATTATCGAGTATGATGCAGTACTTATGGACTGGCTGGCCAGGGAGGAGAAACATTTGAACGCACAAATAGGGCTCCCCAAGCTTTAACGTCAGAGTCCGCGGTTTAAAACTGAATCATCGAGATCCCAAGATCCCGATTGAGCTATTATGCTCGTCGGATAAGAACACACTCTCTCCGATGCAAGCAAACCATTAAAACATTTGACGAATTTTTTTTCTCCAGATATAATCCAGTTTTTCGTGCTCGGAATTCACGTTTTCCTATTTCGTCACGTGTGAACCATTTTTAACCTGTAAACGCCCAGTGGTCCCGTACGGGACCACAGATTTGCGCCGTTCAATGCCCTACGGTCCCAGTAATTATGGTACATTTTTCCGACGAGAGACGACGTACGTACAAGAGATGACGGCTCGGGCAATTCTGGCCATGTAGCAAAAGATGATTAAATCGTCTCCTGGCAGCCAAAGGGTTAATCGACTGATACAATCCACTTTCAAAATAATTCGTAAATCGTAAACACAAACGGAATCCGTTCACTCATCCCTCGTAATTAATACAATTATATTTACAAAAAAGGAACTTATCGATAAGATCTGAAAAAAAATCCACGATTAGACATTGTCATTAATAATTATATAAAATAAACAGACATATTATTTTGATGAGTTTTATTCATAAATTGTAATAACATTTCTGTGTACTACACACTATAACCGATCGATCGACGCGGCGAGGAACATTAGAGGCGACGATCGATGGCGACGCGCGATCGAGCGTCGACGAACGCAGAATTGACTAGTTGTATCTACGCTGTGAATGAATCGGCGCGTTTGACCCTAAATAAGACCCGCAACCGAAAGCGTCGACGATCGACGCGTTCGCGACGGATCGTCGCCTCCTCGCTCGCTCAACGATCGCAGCTATGAAAATATACGACATACATAATTACTCGTCTAAAGTACAATTACTTCCATAATAATATAATGATTAATTTATAATAAGCAAAGACAAAAACACACTTCTTAAAATACGCTTATGGAAAAAAAAATATTTAATAATAACTTTTAAGTGCTACTTTGATTGAATTTTAAAGTTATATAGTAGAAAAAAAAACAGAGTCAACGAAAAAAAAAAAATGATAGCGCATATATCATATATTGTTTAATTTTATCGATATGATTGCAATGAAATAGTAAATAACAAAAAAAAAACCAACATTTTTGTTTGGCACAATCATATATACAAATATATATTTTACGAGAGTAGATCTTCAAAAAAAAAGTGAGTATATCTAAACATAAAAAAATATTCAATGACTCGAGACATATTATAATAAAACAAGATAAATGCCATGGATATTAAATGGTAAAATATACCACATTGTAAATGAAATAGAGCCAAACTCGGCCGGCCGTGTATTGGGATTTGTTCTCGATTCAACCCATTGCAACGGAACGATGAATCTGATTATTAATTTAACGCCGCAGCTGACAACACGATGATCCTCTGACAATATTTTTCAGAAAAATTTCAGATCACAGCCATCCAAAGTAAAATATACGTGATATAAAATGTGGATTTGTAGAAAAATATTTTTGCACAAAATCGCATTAATAAAATTGATACAATCCTAAGAATCGTGCCCGTGAAAGTAAAAAAAAAAAAATAAATCGTGAATGCACACTAATCCTATGATTTGACCAAAATATAATTTAATCATATCTTCGTTTACAAAAAAGAAAATGTGGGCGTTAATTTTCATCTGATCAATCGCTATTCGCTATTTTAATATATGTATATATATACAATTTGATATTGTGTGAGCTGAAATTACATATTCTACATCCAGCGGTAAGAAACACGTAAAAAATATGCAAAATCAAATAAGATGTACAAAAAAAAAAAAAAACAATAACCAAATTTATACCTTGGTCCATTTCAAAGCACTTGATTTATTTTAAAAATCTATACGTTCCAACAAATACGATAAGATTTGAATCATCTTACGTCTACTGTGCTAAACTGTGTTGGAACCATATTTTAACATCGTTTATTTTTAATTATTTTTACCCTTAATTTCAAAAACAATAATAAAAAAAAATTAATATTATCACATGATCACTTGAATTTTCACACAATGAAACGTGAAACGTAAAAAATTAACACAACATTCGATTCAAAGCAAAAAACGTACATGAGATTTTTAAAATCCGATATTTTACCAAAAATGTGTATTGTGTGAAAATGCAAAATCGCTGATTATTATTATTTATATATATATGTTTTATGTATTAAAAAAAATTACAAAGAATATTGTTTGCCGATTAAAAAACTAATACGGATTGAATTTGGCTCTCTCCCCTTTCAACTTGGAGGGTTGATCGTTGGAGGTCGACGTGGGGGCGGGCGATCGCGTGCGCGTCGGACCCCTGTGCGGTCTGTGCACCCCCGTCGTTTGAACCGGCGCTGCCGCCAAAAGTTCGGTCAGTCCACCCAACGCACTCAACGAGCTCAGAGCGTTAAGCGCTCCCGGCTTCGCTAGCAGTTGCGCCAGCGGGATCGCCGACGCTAGTGGATTGCTGCTCGCCGCCGTGGTGCTGCTGTTACTGCCCTGCGTTCCGGTGCCGGTGCTGCCCTCCAGGTTGGCCTTCTGCAGTTCGACGCTGTGGAAAGAGAGAATAGGCGGCGGTCGTGAGGGAAAAAGTTTGGGAGCAATTTGACAAGATTTCAGGGCAGGCTCATTTTGTAATTGGTTCCATCAATCAACAGACATACGGTGATAACATTGTGGAATAGCATATGGTAAAATTAGCAAGGTTTGACGAGAAAATGGTGTCAGATGTTTCCAATTATAAGAAAGCCCAGTAATGGTTAAATCTAGGAACTATTAATTTATTAAATCGGCCATAATTTACTATCGATTATTAACACATCCTCTATTGTCCGTAATATAAATCGCAATATAATACACAGAACGGAATTTAATCGATACGATACAACGTAAGATGTGTTAAATAAATTAATAAAACATAATAAAAAAAAGTGTGCAATTATATTGATTGAATTAGTTTTACGTACTGATATGAAAATGAATCCCAAAAATATTTAAAATCATGATTCAATAGAGAAAAAAATGTATATACAAGTTAACGATTTTAAGTGTACCAGATGTGAAAGTCCCGTGATGGTGTGATGAGTGTTTCTTTTTAAAAAAAAATGTGCATTTTAAAAACAAGAGTGAGAGTAAAGCGTAAATATCAAATGAACAATGATCATTTGTTTTGTGCTAATCAGATATACATCGAAATAAAATCATAAAAAAAATAATACGAATCTTAAAAAAAACTGAGTAGAAAAAAAAAATGATCACTCTTAAATTGCAACTGATACCATGCCCTGAATAAGATTATTAACAATAATAATAATAAAAAAAAATCAGATGTAATAATAATATATAAAATAATTAAATCGTTATATGTGCAAAAATAAAATAAAAGGAGTTGAAAATATTTAAAATGTTAAAAAAAAAAAATGTGAAAAGAATTTAAAACCAAGTGTTTGAAATCATATTTTTCCGTTTAATTTCTTCCCACATTCCGAGTCTAAATTAAAGAATTTGTTCAACTAAAATGCATTTTCAATTTGCGAATGAAATTTAGTCTTCTGGTAGGTGGTGCGGCTGCGGCTGGATCTGGACAATGGACACATGAATAATCAAGCATGGAACAATGGATACCACATGTATTGATATGATGTGTCGTAACGGAATTAACTCAAAAAAATAATTAGACGGACGGACCTGGAAAAACCTCAGGAGCGATATTGGATATGTGTGGATATATAATTGTATCACTTAGAGCGGCATATCTAGCTGAAAAAATAAATCTAAGGGGGACACAGACAACAAGAAAAACTCGTGGCGCTCACGATCAATAATACTATTGTCCCTGTCGACGTCTAAACAAACACTCGTAAGGCGTAAATGCATAGAAAGCAACGGAAATCATTGTTGCGATTGTAAATCGAGAGATATGAAATAATTCTGACCTCATGTTGATTAAATACTGGGCGAGGCCGACGGCGTCCGGGTTGCCCGTGATGGTGATGGTGCGGTCGGTGGCGCCGCCCTCTCGCTCTTCACAGTTTGAAATGCGGATCATCGCTCCGGATATTTGTCGAATCTCGGCTATTTTAGTACCTCCCTGTAAAATGTTACAATTTATTTAATATTGTTATTATTTTAGACAAGTTAATTTAATTTAAACATCCCCTGTTCAGATGGGGTATTTTTAGATTAAATGTTGAAGAAAATTTGTTGTATATGTGCGTTTGTGCTGGAGCGAGGTATACACAAGTTTGAGGCCACAACCGGTGGTAGTATAAATGCCCCAAAATAAACATTTTAAATTTATGTTGTGGGATTGTGAATCCTCCGTAACGTAGTGTAAATCAAAACCGAAGATTCTACCAGTCTCACTGACTGAGACGGGCACGCCATGTCGAACAAATAGAAGAAATTTGCAGCCAAAATCCACTGACCGGGATATACTCCACAGTGAAAGATATCAAGAAGACTTTCATGGAAGAAATGGTTGGATTCGTTGAAAGATAGCTGTAGAATGGAGCTGGACAGAGACTGACGAAAGTTATTCAGATGTAGACATAATAACAAAGGGAAAAGGTGCACCAAGGTCCTTATCAAAGGTTCACTCGGAAGATCTCTTTGTCTGGAATTTCCAGGCGATCGTAAAAAATCACATCATCAACAGCAGTTTTACCAAAACGGTCCTGCTGGAGCTCTTCAAACGAAGAAGATAACAGCACTATACAGAGGGAGAAAGCCATAAATCCACTGCCCTAACGGAATGGCAACATAGATGGAATATCTCTTTGACAGGAAGAATAGACTACCACTTCTTCCCGGACCTGGCTCATAGAATGGAAATGGGCGGGGTCTGCCCAAATTACTTTGTCTTGCAGTTTGTAACGGATCCCGGGCCATTCAATGAACGCCTGGTGGAGCTAGACGCTAGCTAGATGTGAGCGTCCGGAACAAACCTTGGAACACATACTTTAGACTGTCCAGAGTTTGACCCCAATCGCAAAGTGGTCAGAAAGGGCTCATGGCCCGATAGGCCACTCTCATTTATGGTGGATTGTTCCGCTTTTGTGGCCTTCAGATAGTTGTTCTCATTAGGTGTGTTTCCGAACCCCCGATCTGTCGACACGATGAGCATATGTGGCTCAACATAAGATCAATGAATTGCTTTGGGATGTAATCAATCATATTCTCAAGACGTTAGTCCTTTCGATTATCATTTATTCGGATAAAAACACCCCTTTTGCATCAAAGTCTACAGAGTTTTACTCAAATAATAATAAGAATAATTATGTGGCCCCCGACCCGAAACGAGTCCCTGCCACCTGAAGGGCATTACGCCATCCCTGCCGGTCCTGGGCCTCCATCCATCGCCCTAAGCCCTACAGAGATGCGTCCGCCTCAACCCTGTCTCTCACGAGTCTTGGCAGCACCAGCAGCGGTGGTTCCCCAGGCTCGTTATGATGGTATGGAGCAGTCTGTCACTGTCCATTAGGGCTACATGCCCACCTTAGCGTGAAGTTAGCGTCGCAGATATATGAGGCAATGGTATATCCCCATACATGGCCATGACCTCGGCATTGGAACGCATGTCTCTAAATCTGGGACTAGCCTCGTCCGGACGCGGTCCGAAGATCCGTCTTAATCCGTCTCAAATAATAATAAGAACTGATGGAAATTATAAAATTGAGCTGAGGTTGAGGCTGAAAATTTAGGTTTTAGGTCCGCACGCAGAGGCCACCAGTGTCCTTAGGGCACTGAAGTGGTTAAAGACGGCAAATTCTTTGAGCAAGGAGTTACGAATCGGTTGGTTAGTTGGCGGATGATACAGAAATAAATCTGTACAGAATAAAAAATAATACCTTTCCAATAATGCATCCAATAAGCTCATTAGGAACAGTCATTTCATGTGATTGCTGATTACACGGTGGCTGATTGCGGTTCTGTGAAGTTGTACGAAGTTGTGAACCAGCCAGTGCAGCGAGAGCTGAAATTGCCGAAAAAAAAAATGTTAAAAAAAGCATTTTAATTACATTACGCATTGAATTAAAATAAAATGTTAATTTCACCTGCAGGATTAAGTCCTCCGGTATTTGTGGGTGCAAGCCCTCCTAAGCCGAGAGCCGCTAGGCCCGCCAAGGGGCTCTTAGCAAGTCCGCCCATCTGAAATATATCCTTTTCATTACTTAGTAGAAAGGTTCAATCCGTATTCGTTCATTTAGCTCTACTAATTGTAACAAAACATTTTTGAAATATGTCAGCTTAACAAGTGCCAGATAATTAATACAATTTTAACAATCGAATACATGAAAATTATATCTAAACGAGATGAATTGAACACGAATAAAGTGATAACGAGAGTTATCGTAATTCCATTGGCACCATTTTTCCTCTGGCACAGCTGGGATGGGGGTTCGGCTGGAAAAAGGTCATTTGAACATGGATGAGTCATTATCAATATAAATATATAGATTTTCACCAGGTAAACGTCCAGAAAACCATCCACATATATATTGCTAGAGTCATTTCTAAGATTAAAGAGTCAGGGCGGGATCGGTGATGCGACCAAAATTATGCATGGATCGAAATGATAAAACGGAAACGGATCTGACATGGATAAAATGAACAATATGTGTGTGGATGCTTTATAAAGACATTTACGATTATAAAAAAAAGAGATAAATTTTGACCACAAGTCCCAAGAATGTGAGTTTACAGGCGGTGCTTGCCCACAATTCTTTATATATATTTTTTTTATATAAAAAAATAATTAAACAATCAAAACACGGGTGGTGTCAGCAAGTATTAGCAGAATTTACATTATACACATTACCAATAAAAAAATAAATAAATAACAAGAGTAAATAAGAGATACAATTGACAATAAAAAAAAGATGACGAATATTGTGCATATATTGTCGCAAAGCCATGCACTTTGTCTTGATTAATATTGTTTAATTCCGGCCAACTATTTTCATACAAAAAGATGGAATGTAAAAGGCAAGGCAAAAAGGCGTTGATGGGATATATGGATGCAATTCGGGAACTTGAAGGTAATTCAAACCTTTTGCGTGGATTCCCCGATACAAATTATCGTACGTTACAATGATTTATCTAAACGAATATATCCTAAATATATATTTAGGATATATTCGTTTAGATAAATCATTGTAACGTACGATAATTTATCTAAACGAATATATATTTAGGATATATTTATTTCATTTTCACCTTCACGCAAAAAGTAATGTGGCAGTGCCAGAAGAAACAGATTAAGCTGCAGATAGACTACAGTATGATTTATGCAATGCTGTTACACAAAATATAAACAATATATTGTGATCATATTTATTAGTAAATGAACTACGGCGAATTACTAAAGCGTTAAAAATAATAATTAGCAAATAAAAATGTGTTAAAATTCAATCGGGGAACATTAAAATTAAGTATATTATACATTAGTGCGGGGAATAATAAATTTAAATAATAATAAATAAAATTATTAACATATCGATTATACATTTATCAATGTTAGTTGTTTAGGAAGATGATTAGTCGTACAAAATGTAACCAATTATTATTTAACTTGATAATTACAATGTATCGATTAAACATAAAATGAAAAAATATATATAAATCATTTTCAATTCAATGTGTAATATATAAAAATAAATAAAATAATATTTAATTAACGCATTGTTGTCGTATCATTTTGCGTTTCGATTCAAATCTGGCATCAGTAATTATTCTATACGTATAAAAACAGGGGCAGCTCATCCTTAGGGGCAACTGGGCCACTGCCCGACACACATTTTTCCTAATAAAAAATAATAATAAGCTGAAATATGCAAACAGAACCGTATTCGTGTGTGTTTGGGCATTCTTGTATCTGCCCTGGTCGCTAGCATTGACGCGAACGAGTATTGTTGTTAGGCTAGGTAGTGGAAGTAAAGTGAAAAGTTCTGTATTACCGTATACAGAAGGTCGCCTTTCGTTTGCTGAGTAAAGCTCTGTTTGGGGCAGACATGTATATGCCCCGCTTGGTCTATATTTTCTACATGATTCGAAAAATAAACGACACCGTCAACGTTTTTTGACTATATTTTGCATTTCTCTTTTCTAGAATTTAATTATCATCAACTGATTAATGAAAATCTTTTAAATTTCCATAATTCGATCAATTGCTGATTCAAAATTTTCAGACGCTCATGCTACCGATTTTCACACACTTTGGGGACAAGAGTTCAAATAAATAAATATTTTTATATTAAGAGTTCTGTTTAAGATGAAATAAAATGGACTAAAGACTTCAGACTCTGGATGCTTATTTTTTTTTAATCGTAACGTAAGTTAGACATGTCAAATGTCTAATTTAAACTGTGATAGATGACGATATAATTCCACATTAAATAACCCGATACCAGATAGTCGGAAAATGAGAGAATTTCATGTATCGCGACAACAATGCGTTAAGATAACGGTAAATATAAAGGTAGCATTCCAAGATTTAAAATCCATTTAGAACAATAATAACAATTACATTCGATAATAATAAAAAAAATACATATAAGAGTTATTTTTGTTAAATAAAAGAATCTAATTTTGAGGCACGATATAAGATCAGAATGTAAAATAATTTAATACGCCTCAAATATGGAATCTTTTATTCGTTAGGGTATACATAAACATCAGGAATAATCTTAACTATGTTTAGAAAAAAATTATACAATAATTAAAAGGGGACAACAATACATTATACTCCATTTCATGTACATAAAGTATTCACTACGGGGTCTGTAAAGCAACATACACACTAAAGAGATAGAAAATCTACCAAAAATCAGTCCTAATTGGTTTTGGAAACTATTAGTAGTAGGGGTGAGGGGGTAACAGTCAAGCCAATTCAACGTCAAACCGTGTAATATATAAACATATCAGGTATTGTGGGGGGGGGGGGCAGCACCAAGCGATACTCATTCACTTTTCCCATTATTTGTCAATAAATAAATATTATTTAACACTAAACGTAATCGGAAACAAAAAAAATAATAAATAAAAACAAATAAATCTGACTAGCCGCTAGATGTCCAACTACTGACAAAGGCAGGGGAAGCGAAAGAGGGGTTGTTGGGACGTGGGCAAAATATAAACCCGCCCATAAACTCACGACATGTTCCTGGTGGTGCGGGTGAAAATGCGGGTGTGGGGGCGGGTGCGGATGTTGCAGCAGATGATGAGGCGGCAACGCGGCCAGCAGAGGCGTGCCTTTCAGCAACGGATCCGCCAGACCGCCGTGCAGTCCCGCCGGGCCGCCCACGCCCACCACTCCCAGTCCCGGGCCGTACATGCCGGCTTGACATACGCCTCCCGCCTGACGCACAGGCCCATACTCAATATATGCATTCTTCTCTCAACAATCCGTTTTATCATTTCAAATCCAAATAAGTACACGGAAAAGTGCTGTTAATACAGCGCTTTTTAACATCAACATATATATATAAATAATTTCATAATAATAAAAATGGCACAGATCAATGCGATTCGAATTCAAAGAGAACAAAATTGTATGAGTACTCTGAAACGATAAATTTTAGTTGCAATACTCTGATTTGCACAACGATTAAATTGACAATTTTATTAGATAGATTATTACTGACAAAAAAGCATAGAATAAAATAGATATAAAGCGAATAGATTCAAGCGAGTTTGATCATACTCATAACAATTCGGTTATATTTTAAGTCTTATATATTTATATCTCATAAAGTTCATCTCGAATTAGCAGTTTCTCGTCTGTAAATAACTAGAATCGAATTGGAAAAGCAATATAATAATTAGATCATGTCATCAATTATTTCCGCTGCATCGTAACTACATCGGAGATGTAGAGATACATTTCTGTGACTAGAATAGTCAATTTTAAAAATGCATTAACGACTCATAATGGTGTAGGCATTCAATAAATGCAAACGTTTAGTTATGTTTTTATGAAATTTACGGTGAACATAATAAATAAATCATACTTTCAATGTAAAAATGATCTCGGTGCTTTATATGTAGAGAAACAAAATTCATGATTGTATGTTATGTTATGTAGGATTTATACCTAAAGAATTATTCGAGAAAAATCAAAAACTTGGGGTCCCCAGTGGCCACAGCTAGGTTGATAAAAAAAAATCTAGACTCTATTTCAAATTGAAGGATTCGTCAGTGAAAATTTTTGACTAAAAAAAATGAACCTCAAAATGAAAGGGTAGAGAGAGTGGAAAATGACTTATTACGGACTGATGTTGAAGCAAATACAACCAAATCTATTCTGCAAATAATGCAGATAAATCGGATACTCTCGGTCCAGAGTGCAAGTACATTTAAAAATAATTGGAGATACGGTAAACCCCCCTATAACGTTTGCGGCAGTTTTTTCCTATAACGTCAAACCCCCCTTACATTTTTTAAACCGCTAATTAGAATTTTCATAAAAATATTTTATAATTTTATAAAATTAATTAATAAAATGTCACGTTGATCTTCCCTGCCCAAAAATTGTGGGAAGATTAAGTAAAACGCTCATCGCGCGACTGAAGTCATTTGCGATAGTAAAAAAATGAAAATGTTTGAGTTACTTATTTCCTTCAAATCAAAAAATAAAAATTGAAAAACCTTAACACCCTATAACGTTATCTTGACGTTATAGAGGGGTTTACTTTACGAGACGACTTAATTGACGGGAAGATACAATAATAAAATTATTTAAGCGCGCATCTGGCTTCACACGAATAGAAATTAGGAAGGTCAATCAACTCAATGACGGACACTCGGAACAAAATCTTTTAAATCTTAATTTTAAAACTATCGTCACTAGATAGATAGAGATAAACTTGATCCATACACAAATTAGTCAATGACTTGATCTAATATATTTTTTAAATTCCTTAAAATAATTTCCAATTCGTTTCCTTTCAATATTTAGCAAGAATCTGCAAATTCCGAGTCTACATCACCATATATTTTTTTTAATAGAATCATATATTCAAATGTATATAAATTAAGTAAATAAATCGTAATTTAAATTAAAATTGAATACGTAATATATTCATGGATAGAGTCCGATATAAAAAAAATATAATTAGCGATAATCATAATAAAGAATAAATAGAAATAGGCATACATCTTGTGCGGGTACTGCATAATTTCCTTGAATGGTATAAGCTTGACCGCCGGCGAGGATAACCGGTCCGCCAACTTGCGGCTTCGGGCGGTACGGAATTGTGGCTCCTTTCGGAGGACTCTGAATAAGATAATCAAATAATAAGTAAATCGATCACTGAATCCATATTATAAATAAATAATACCTCTAGCATAACACAGCAAATGTGAAAAATACATTGCGTGATAGCTTCGGAAGTACCGCTGATAGTCACGGCCCGCTCAGTGGAATTCGGAAGCATTTCACCTGCGACCTGAAACATAAAACGAATTAAAATCTGCACATAACAATTGATTCAACGAGATTAGCTTGATTCGGCATTCAGATCTCATAATCATTTGATCATTAGGCCCATGCAAATCGAGGATCATCGACAGCCACACAGAAAATCGCAAAGAAATCCAGGTTTGCTATACATCGCAGCAAACGACCGTATCCGATCCGACGAGATGCCGGCCCTCCGTATAAATTTTACATCACTATGCCGTTAATTATAAATAATATTCAATCAATAAATCGACGATGATACCTGAATATTAGCGCCAGTAACGTCCCTAATTTCTTTAATTTTGGAACCACCCTTTCCGATGAGTGATCCGCATTGACTAGCCGGAACGATGAGCCGCAAAGTGATGGGTGGCCGAGGGACATTCGATCCGCCGCCGCTTCCGCTTCCGCTGAGCTCGCCAAATTGTGAACACCACTATAAAATTAATAATAAATTAATAATAATTAATAACGCACATTGTGATATCGTAGCGTAACGACTTACTTCTTCAAATTTCTTGCAGATAAGGGTGAATGCCTTGAATATGGCATTTGTGGGTCCGGTTACCGTTACAATTCGTTCAAGGCAAGAGCCGTCTGATATATTTATTTTAGCGCCCGACTGAAATCGTAATCAACATTTAAATCGATTGCACAACGATGCATAAAATAAAACGATAACAATTAATACCTCTTCTCTAAACCGCTTTACAATTTCTCCTTTCTTTCCAATAATACTACCGACCTCCTGCAACAAAATAATAATTATTCATTAAATAAAATATACGCTACGTCGTACACAACAATACATATTATTTTCATGCTCTCAGATCTCATAATCATTTGATCATTAGGCCCGTACGTTCAATATCGTCGCAGCTATATAAAAACAAATAAATGTCTTTAGATTTACTATAGATTGGTAAAAAGACTGCGCGTCAATTAAACGTCCGCCTTCTGTGTAAAGTTTTCGTCATTGAGCATCGTGAATATACGGGCCGAGAAATCCTCAATAAATTACGGCCGCCTGCAAAAAACAATAGCGTTGTCTACACCCGACAGCGTCTACTATTAATAGTAGCCATCTGTCACGTGTTTTTATTCTTCTTGCATCGTTCAGCGCGGAGCGGTACATCAAATTGCCTATTTGTAGGTGCGTTCAGTAGCCTGCGAGATACTTGGCTCATTTGAATCAAATCAAAAATGTTCTGGCAACATGTCGCATGTGCCGAATATATTGCACAACTTGAACTGCAATTCTTTGAACTCGTTCGACGCGTTAAAACAAAGATATTATTCGACGGAATCGTATCGTTTCGATACGTTTTATCGATAATATTAATTTTGCAAGGATATATAACTTTTTCGATTAATAAATATCATCACCGGTCGTTTGTAAGTGTTTGGCAATGATGCTAGATTTACTATAAACTGGCGCTCGTCCAAAAAGTGAAGGGTTTAATCTAGTAAACAAATATTATTCATCGCGAAAAGAAATGATACGTGCGGATAAAGAGTTGGATACACTAATCGGATGCGTTTATAGCGAGATATATTTAAATAAATTATGGTACATGTGACAATTGAGCGTCAAGGCGACAATAAGAAACCTAATATGTAAAAAGCAGCCATACAAATGTGTTCTGTATACTAATGAGATTTATATTATTGATCATCGAAGAGCGGTATATGTTCTGGTTTATTTATAAGTTCAGATATGTGTCCATCTGAGCTTATATTTAAAGAAGTGCGGTTTTAATAATAATGTAATAAGATCAGTTGCGGAAATACGGAAGTCTTTGTAATATCTCATAAATTAAAAGGGCGTTCTTACGATACAATGTGATAATAAATAATAATTTAATTTCATGGCGAGTTTAAAGCTGCTAGAACTTTGTATGACGAGCATTCTACGTAGAGGACCATCCGGAAAAGCTAATGATGTTTAGTAACATTGAAGCCAAATGTAAAACAGATAGAATTAATTAAATCAAAAATAGTCTGTAACCTTGTAACAGGTTTTCCGAGTGTTGAATAGAAGGAATACTGGAGAAGCATCATTTTACTGAAGATTCATCATGTTTTCTATAACTAAATAAAATCAAAACAACGGATTTGACTCTTTAAATGCTATTGTCACGCGGGTGTGACAACTCCTTATTCATCACACGCGTTAGCGACACGAGCTGGAAGCTTTGCGTAAAATTTATTGGGCTGGTAATGTGATTATTCAATTCATGGGAATATCTAGAACTGATTTTTAGCTCATTTTAGCATTCGAAAAATTAATCATGAAGATAATTATCTAAAAAAAAACAGAAAAAAGCTCTAAAAATGGAAAACTAACACAGAACCCTTGACGATTCTTTTTAACCCATTTTTTCTTTATGTTCCAATATTGGAACATTTTGTTTTTTTATCACAGCTCGAATATCCATTAACGGATATAAATTGTGATTGCATTAATCGATAGCTGACAATCGTGAGAATCATCTGGTGCGGTAATATTTGAAGTTCAAACTCGTGGGAGTGAGCATTGGTATTTTAAATGCATAATTTGCATTCAAACAAGAAATGTCATTTGATAAGTCATATTAATTAAAATTCATCATTGCTGTGGATTCGTTATATTCATTAATTATATTGAATCCGACCATCCGACATTATTCAGCGTGCTTTGAAAGATGACGCATCACAATCAGCGATTAGATTAACGCATCAGATCTGCACGATAAAGAATATCGTTTTTCACAAATAGAATTGGCGCCAATTTTATTCTCGTCACTAATTGATGTTTTTCCTTTCGATGTAATCAGCGATTTTAATAAAGTTTACGATATACGAACATAAAATTCTGCGTTTAATTTACAACTGAAAATTATTTCTGTAATATTTTATTATTATTTAAAAAAAATGTATAAAACGTTGGCAAGAGACGTACAAAATTATTATTCATAGATATTCCGCTTAAGAACACATCGTTTAATTTTACGAGACGACTCAATAAATCATAAATAAAAAATATGTAATCATTCTTGTAAACATTAGATCGTATTTCGATGTGATACGATCACGTTATTAAACGGTATGGATCGAATTTAATGTCAAATCATAATAATTAATACTACACATGCAATTATTTCTTCGGCTAAAATACGTATTATCGTAAATAAATGTGTATATAATGTGAGAATAGTTTTCTTACCTTTCCTTGCATAATAAGTCTTATGGTGAGGGTGACTTTAGAGTCCTCCTCGTGGATTCCTGATTTGAGATCCATGGCTACGTCGGATATCTCAGTCGATTCTTGCGGAATGGTTGCGGCTTATGGGGGGGTAATGGACACGGGGGCACTCCACTCTATCTACTGGTAGAGGCGCGGGGCTCTTGCGGGGCGCTGGGCACTCGTCAGGCAGGGAAAAGCTGGAAAACACGCGTGAATTAATTACTGGGATAAATGCAAGTAGTATAAAACGGGGCGGGTAGTGAAGAACGGGATTAAAACTAGGGTTGCTACGGCACGATTGTCGATAAGACGCACCGCCAATCGTACGACACATGCAAACGATACTAGACTAAAGCAGACGACGTGGATCGTATTAATGCGGGGGGGCGGAAGACGGTATATTATTTAAAAATCTTCGTATATTATAAAGCGGAAGAAATAATTAATCCGTTGTTTCCGTTGCATTCAAACATGCATAGATAAATACAATAGATTGTACAAATCTATTTATAGATTCGTTTCCATCATAGTGTTAATATTTCCGAATGTTTTGCGACATAAATATATTATTGTTTAATCGGAAGCGAAATAATTAAAAAAGCAGTTCAGAAACAGATAAAATATAAACTGGAAGATTCATTATTACGATAAAATCATTATGTATCGTGATTCATACGCGGAGTGTTATTATATGATATGGTTTTGGTACATTAGGGTCAAATACGCTGTTTTTATTAAGTTGAACGTATTAAATAAGGCCAGTCGTATCTCGTCGATCTCGTTCAATGTCAAACATATCGTATTTTATACGAAACCGATGTAAAATATCGGTTACAACAGTGGCAATTGATTTAATACGGGTTTGATCGCGTTCTTTTATGAACAATGGCACCCCTCGTCCGTCTCGTGTTGAATCTCGTTCTTGCATTCATTCAAATAAACTTTTGAATCCATATAACGACGGTTTCGTTCAATTGAACCATATTCTATTAAGAATTTCAAACATATACGAGCAGTGCAAAGCTGATATTTTGCTAACATTTGAAGGACATAACCTTTCTGGCATGTTATATTATTTGAAAACGCACGATAAATCAACATGAAATTTTTCGACAGGTGCGATCGATTTACGACGCAAGAAGGAGTATAAACAGGTATCATCAGCGACGATCGTCTGCACGTACCGTGTACGCAAGTAAGTTAAAATGCCGGAAAAAGTTTTGTTATGTTCAAATATCACAATCTAAGTGGCCGGGCACGAGCCCTGGCTGACGACGAGCATGTGTCGGCACGACCTAACCTCAAAGCGGCGGACTACTCACGGCGGGGCCGGACACGCGCGGCTGCGGCGCGGACGCGGCTCCAACAGCGGCCGCCGTTACCGACTGCCGCCGCCGCCGGGACCTGGCCGTGACGAGCGCGCTTGTGGCCAAAATGCACGGCTTCCCTCCGACGCACGTACGAAATGTTCGCGCCTCTCCGTGCGCGAATCAAACGAGCTAATTCAATTTAATACGATATACGCGATAAACTGATTTGCAAAAATATTCTACACGAATAAATCTACATATAAATTGAATTTAGAAATACATATTTTTTTTAAATGAATATATTTGTAAAAAATGCATACAAACATAATTTCATTTAAATCTCAAATCAATGTGTTATCAATTTCTTATACATTTTAATATAACTATCGATCTCGGTAAAATTATTATAAATATATGCAATTAATTTATATTAAATAATAACAAATATCCAAAGCGGCGTCTAAATTCAAATCTATATTTATCGATATTTAAAGAGAATTGTTTCGTCTTTGCGACTCAAAGGCGAGATTTTATATTGCTCTATAAATTTAATGTTTAGACCAAAAAAGCATACATTTCCGCGTGACATTTGATTTCGCCCTATAAATTAGCCATTGTACTAATTAATAAATAACATCCAAGTAACAGCTGCTTAAGATGGAAACGAACAGCTGACGAATGTTTAAATACCGTAAATTATTTTCACAACAAGGCATATCGAATGTTCTCAAAGGATCGAATCGAACATTGGCAATCAATCGAAATCGCAAATGGCGCGTACAGCATATAAATATGCGCTGCGAGAGAACTCGCGTAATAAATATTAGTCGGATGACTCAAACAATCATTAGTTTCGCGGTTAATTTAGCGTCGGTGTTTGTGTTGACGACCCCCATCCGTCAGACGTCGCGCGCGTCCATCTTTATTTTTTAATTTGGCCATAACGATAAATATGACGGCGCGCTTCCCCCCGTTTGAAACAAAAAAAAAATGTAATAATAGATTTGTGTATCGGATCGATCGGCGGTTTGGTATCGTTTAAAATAGTGGTTTCGAATCAGATCGGCGTTTGTCTTTCCGGGTCGCCAATAGATATATCTGCCAACGTTTCTCGGCCAGACAGATCGGCAGAAAGTATTTTTAACAAAGCACCGTCCACCACATACTGATGTGAAATAACTCTTCGTGTTTTTAGGGTACATAACCGGAGTACGCCGACTACACCGAGGTATTTCTATGACGTCCGATTCGCGTCTATACGTATGATACCAGCGGCGTCCGACAAAATAATTTATTATGTAAGCGAAAGGGTCGAGAGGGAACAAAGCACAATGGAATGGCGGAAGATAGCCCAGTATTAATCTGATGGAGAGATAAAATATATATATATATATATATAAAAAAATATATATACAGCACGTGTCGCTAATCTATAATAAACATAAAATGATTTGTTGTGATACTTAATGTCGGTTATCGGGTCAAATTGTGATTTTCTGTATATTTTAACAAAGAGCCGAAATTGTGGCCCGCTGCCAGGAGATAAAAGACAAGCGAGTTATTGGATCGGCCGAGACGTCTCATTTTAATTAAATCGTGCATAATAAGCATTCACGGGGAAAATCAATAATTTAATTATTTTACTCCGTTTAACCCTTTGGATGCAATTTTTTCCGAATATTCCACCACGATACGCCCTTAGATCGAACACGTCTGATGGAGTTGAAGTATGTCTCTGATGTATATAAGCATTTGTGA
The DNA here is from genome assembly GCA_022495035.1 of Philopotamus ludificatus. NCBI lineage: Eukaryota > Metazoa > Arthropoda > Insecta > Trichoptera > Philopotamidae > Philopotamus > Philopotamus ludificatus. Next base: position 9,075 of record JAGXCT010036338.1, on the reverse strand, counting down.
CACACGGTGACCAGCTCGTCCAGTATGTGGCTTGCACTTAGACGGATTCGAGCCTAAGAATAGTCCAAGAGTTAGGAATAGTGGACAAGGAAGAAGGGGGACGATGTCCTATCTCAGTTTCAATCCATGTAAGAGACACCGTTTCTGTGATTCGGGAATGCAACGAGGTAGACGAGAGAGCGAGCTAAATAATTTATATTGTGATTTTAAGAGCAAATTGTGACAAATAGTTGAATTTTAGCCGGGCACATTTTGCGGCATCCGTTTTTGACGTGTCACAAATAGAAAATGACAACTTTTACATGTATTAAAATGAAAGAATAGACGGATGTAAAGCGCAGATGACAAAACAACAATCGTCACTCTGCAAAAAGTTAATTATTCAACCGAAAAAAATGTGTTTCATATATTGTATAATTAGTCTTGTTCTCGATATTTTGTCATTTTTATATTTAAATAAAATTCAATTAATATAAAACTTCTATGGAATGTTGCTGATTTCTAACTACAAATATATATAAAGACATTTCAAGTAGCTCAAAGAAATATCAAAATATAATCAATATTTATGGGATTTTTGACCTACGGTTTATCCATGGATTTTATTTTGATCTTTTTTAAGTAGATATCGATGTAAAATGTATAAATATTATGACAAATACAAGTCTAAAAGGATAGTCCTTAGATTGGCGTGAAAAACTTTTTCTAACGGTCTTAAAAAAACGAATAACCTTTATTATCCCCTCATTAAATCGATGCGTTTCTTAAAAGGATTGCTACTGGGAATGAAAAGTCAGTTTTTTACACCAATAGAGATGGAAAAAACAATGACTTTTATCGAATCAGGTACTTGGGTCTACCCCTGGGTCATCATTGACTAAAATTAAGAAGGAAAAAAATAGAGTGCTAGATTTAAAGTTTTGCAACAAGCAACATATTTATCTAATATTGTACTATCGGACTAGAATATGTACTATTTTAAATTCTATGAAACATTCCCCTCGAGATAAAAATATCAAATATCACTCGTAGTAGTACTCGGCGTAGTATTTTAATAAAAAAAAACGAGTCGGAATTTTACGATAGAGTAATAAAAACCCTCTATTTTGTCGAGGAAGATAATAGAAACCAACGGAAAATACTTAGAAAAATAGTATTGTAGCTTTGATTAAATATTTTTTCGTCTAATTTAAAAAAAATGACATTTCTTTCCGTAATTCTTTGTACTAAAAAAAAATTAGCAAAATCTGTATTCATCATTTTTGAAATGAGGCAATGCTTATTGAGAAAATTATGGACGCGAGCATGGGGCCTCAAAATTCAGCTCTTAAAAAGATATTTTTTATTAAATCACCATATGCACAGTGGCGTACGGTAGACTTGATGTTGGGTGTGCTAAATGTGGAAAAAAAATACAGTTTTTTTTAATGAATTCTATTATTATTTATACAATAATTCTATTCTTCGTTTTTGCAACATCAATTTTTTAAGTAATATCAATGGCGAAAAAAAATAAAACAGAAGGGCCACATTTTACGATAGTTCTATTAAAAAATTGATGTCGCAAAAACGAAGAATATAATCAATGTATAAATAATAATAAAATTCATAAAAAAAAACTGTATTTTTTTCCACATTCAGCACACCCAACATCAACACCACCGTACGCCCCTGATGCACAGACTGGTCCATAAATTATCCATAAATTTAGGCGCGTAGTTACATTAAGACAAAAAAAATGCAAGGCTTTGGGCCCCTCGGCATACAGCCCTTCAGGGTCCTCGGATCTCAGGGCCCCATGAAATTTTCTGAAAATAATTCATATTCAGGAAACTTCGAGATATATCTTTTATATCTATATCTTATATCTATCATTTAGAAGCTAATAAAAAAGAAAAAAGAGAGCAGTCAATAAAATTTAAATGTTTATTTGTGTTTTTACATACATTGATGTAAAATTATTTATGTTTCTAAATTATGCAAATCGAATATAAAAACATGTGCGTAAAATGCATATTATAAGATGTAGGGTTAGTGAAAATATTTTTAGGGGGGGCCTCAAAGTTGAATTGCGCCTAGGGCCTCTCAAGTGCTAAATCAGCCACTGGGGCCATCTTGAAAAAAGTTAATCAAAGTACTGATGAATTTCTTTAACATTTAATTATTTGCAATGCATCTTTTACCTATCAACTGTGTTTTTGAATCCATCCGTCACGTCCGCGACGTTTGAAAGGGATCTCTCAGAGACCCCAAGCATTTCAAGTCAAGATATTGATGAATTATTCATCAATATCTAGACATTGTTTTAAAAATGGATTATTCTTGGAAATAAAATAGATATTCATGACATGCTTCAAAATTTAGTTGATATTTTGAATTTTTAACTGATCATTCTCGCGTGCATTTTTAACAGTCATCAACGCGTAAATAACACACGCTCAGACTAAGCTCTCGCAGCACGTGTCACTCGTAATTTTCACTCGTACGTTTCACTCGCACCTCGGATGCGAGCGAGAAAAAACATTGTGCCCCTGGCAACAGAAGCGATTATTGTAGTTTTTTCCCAATAAACGACAAGGATTATTTATAATATTTTTTCTTTAGACTGTTTTGGACAAATACAAAAAGTTTTTGACATGTAGGATTTATATTAATAGAGTTATTCGAGAAAAATCAAAAACTTGGGGCCCCCAATAGACTCCATCGGCATGGCTAGGTAACAGATTTACAAATTCTGATATTTAGTCAAAATTAATTGATAGTTTTTATTTTTTTAAATGGATCTATAATACATTACATATATTATATCTGAATCTCTCTCCACAAAATGTATACAGGCCAACTGTGTTTACTCAAGTGGGTTCAGGCGTACAATTTCGCATATTTGCCAGCTAATCTGTAGTCAAACACGTTATCTGCTCATTTTATCGAAATTCGCGATAATTAAACTGTCCCATTGCGAAATTGGAAATTTAACGGTGGCCGTTTATTAATTTAAAACAGTGCGGACTGATTTTATTTGCGATGGCAAACAATGAGTAATTTATGTAATTTGTTGTCTTCAATAGAATCAGATTTCAAATTTGAATAAATACAGAACAGGATCAACAAAATAATTTAATATAAATATTTTCGCTCGCCGGCAAAAAAATATTATACAACTGCGATTCCATTATTTTTCGCCCTCACTGAATTAATTTCAATCCGTCTACGGTACAAAGTAACAATTTCAAGATTCCAACTTCTAATTACTTTATATTTAATTGTAAATTGTAACATGGAATGTTGGATGTACTCTCGTAAACTTAAACAGATAGCAGGAAACTTTCATCATAAAAAATGTATGATGTTTAATTGTATATATTTTATATTATGCTTATACATTAATTCAATATGTGTACATACATACATCAATGAAACGCATTAGAGGTTTGTATAAAGAGCTTGATTGACATTCCCGAAAAGTGGATCGACAAAGGGCCATAAAATTTGCCCTTTGTCGGCAAAAATTTTAAATAAAACTCATTAAAAAAGAGCGGATTTTAATTTTTTACAAACCAATTTATTTATTTATTATTTTTTAATTTAAAATGTTTGTGTCGTGTCAGCCGTGTTTTATCGCAAATGCACCCACACACGCTCCAACTATCGTGTTGCGAAACGCCATGTCATAAACCTCTGGATCGGGATGGGATTACACGTGATATTGAATATTGAACAAACATGAATGTTTGATGAGCTGAGGCCCCACGGTCTGACAATGGCAACAAATCACATTTGGGACCCTATAAATTCACTAATTCCATGTCATTTTGGACTCGTGCAAAAATTCATTAGCCCCCTTCGAATTCTGTACAGGTGTCGGGCCAATATAAATTTAATCGACGGTAATAATCTTTAGTGTTATGGTAATAGTGACATAATGTGCTTCAGTGGCGTAATGCCATGGCGATTTTAGAAAACAATAAATTTTGAGGGCGTCGTATAACCTAACGACAAAGCAATTTGGACTATAATCTATGCTATCATAGAATATTTCAATATTATCGTTAAAACTTAATCAATGAATGGAGAAATTAGTTTTTTTAATTAAAAAAAATACAATAAAATATAAACTACCGAATTTTCAGTGAAAAATGTTCATGTAATGCAAGATCGCTGCCTACTTGTCAGCCCTCCCGACGTAGTGTGTTGGACGGATGCGGGCCGGTAGCGAAGGGGGGGGGGGTCTCGACGTTAAGCGCCGTGTTGCGCTGTGATTCGGTACAGTCATACTAAATCACAGCTTCTTTGAGCCACTTGCCGCTCGTCACTTATTTTATTATTGTTAATATTATTATTATTTTATATAAAATATGAGCGAAATATACTTTATTAATGTTAAAAATGTTAATACTTCGCAGCGCCCCCAAATATTTTAGGCACGAGCCGCATTTATTATAATAGCTCAATACAGAGTGTCCCAAAAACATGTATATATAGTGCCAATTACTTGAATTTACTGCAAGAATCTGTTATACCACGCATTCGGGAGGACTTGGGTGATGATGGCGATTTTTATTTCCAACAGGACAGAGCAACCATCGTCGTCTAGAACAGGGATGAGCAACCTTTATTTGCAACGGGCCAGCTACAAATTTAGTATACAAAATACTGAAATAAAACACTCGTAAATAGAAATACAATTATAAAACGACGAAAGATTATTTAACCTCGATTAAAGTAAAAGCATCACGGTGGCTCGAAAACAACAGCGTCGTCCGAAGGGGGTCTATTTTCCATTATAAATTATAAAATCCAAGCATTTCAACTCACGATATTGAGAAAATCCAAGCATTTCAAGTGAACAACTTGATAAAATCTTCATCAATATCTTGAATTTTTTCTAAAAAATGGATTATTCTAAGAATAAAAATAGTTATTTATGATACGCTTCATAACTTGGTAGTTAATTTGGATTTCTTAACTAATTAGTATAGCGCGTAAATGATTCGCGCACCTGACGATGTCCCACCACACACTAAGGACACGCCACCGATAGACCGACCGCCAATTATCATGGCAAGTGTCACTAGTATACGTTTCACTTGCACTTGGCACATCGTTACGGATACGAGGGAGAAATTATTTAATGATTATTTAAAATATTATTTTTTAGACTTTTGTTAAGCAAATACAAATAATTTGTAATACGTGGGATTCATATTAAAAGAATTATTCGAGAAAAATCAAAAACTAGGAGTCCCAAATAGACTCCAACGTCACGACTAGGTTAACGATAAATTTGGTATTGCTTATTTGCTATTAATTGATATATATTTGCAGATATATGGACGACACGCTTTCAATCAACATGTTAAATCTTTGAAAGGCTGCACGAGAAAGTGTGGCGGGCCGCATGCGGCCCGCGTACCGCCGGTTGCTCACCCCTGGTCTAGAATTTTCCAAACATATGACTTGAACGAAAAGGTATGGTAGAATACCTTGCCCGGTCCCCAACCCTGACGTGTTTCACATTTATAACATACGACAATGTATTACATTATTACGTAATTTTACCTTGAAAATTTAGTGTTTAGTACAAAACGGCGATTTAGAAAGAAGCACTATAGAAGGGACACGTCGCATTAAGGGAGCGCTGTAGAAGGATTGGATGAATATTTGTTTATTTTAAATTAATGTAAAATAAAATCCATTGGAATTTTCTTCTTTATTTATATCTTAAAAATATTATTGTG